>JANHFT010003609.1:10285-25758 GCA_032467955.1 Pseudoxenodon macrops | reverse complement strand
TTCAATAACTTCACAGTAATAAACAGCTTCTATTACTTTTCTCTAAGTTTCAAGTTGCATTAAGAATCTCTCTGAAATATGATACATTTCTTTGTAGGTTCTTAGAAAGGAAGTAAATGAGCTAAAGAGTATCAGGCCTCTCTCAGGATTCCCCTCCTTTTCTTTCTTTCTTTCTTTCTATCTATCATCCATCCATCATCATTGATCTATCATCGATCTATCTTATGAGAGGAAAGATTGTAGTTGAGCTGGTTTTATGTTACCGATATAGTATTAAACATAATCTCTCTCTCTCTCTCTCTCTCTCTCTCTCATCTCCCTCTCTCTCTCTCTCCATCCATCCATCCATCCATCCACAATCTATCTGTCTTATGAGAGGAAAGCTTGTAGTTGAGTTGGTTTTAGGTTACAGATATAGTATTAGGTAAAGATTCCCCCTGCACATATGTGCTAGTCGTTCCCAACTCTAGGGGGCAGTCTCATCTCCATTTCAAAGCCGAAGAACCAGCACTGTCCAAAGACATCATGTGGCCAGCATGACTAAATACTGAATGCTGTTACCTTCCCACCCAAGGTGGTCTCTATTTTTCTACTTGTATTTTTACATGCTTTGGAACTGCTAGGTTGGCAGAAGCTGGGACAAATAACGGGAGCTCACTCCATTACGCGGCGCTAGGGATTTGAACCACCGAACTGCCAACCTTTCTGATCGACAAGCTCAGCGTCTTAGCCACTGAGCCACCGTGTCCCATTGAACCACCGCATCCCATACCTTCATAGTATTAAACTTCATCTATTTCTTTAGCTCTGGGCAGCTAATAGGTAAAATCATGTTCAGAATCCCTGCCAAAAAATCTATAGTTACCTCAGAAACAATGAATAAGCTCTTCCAATATAAACAAAACATTAGCAACTTCAAAAATTATAAACCTCTAATTGCCTCTATCTAATAAGATCTGACAGAGTTGGCATGCCCCAGGTCCTGTCACTCAAGCAATATTACCTGGTGAGACCTCCTCTGTTACTGTGCCTGCCCTATGGAATAGCATTCCCCCTAAAATCCAGATATACCCTGGACGTATCTGTTTTCCAAACAGCTCTGAAGACCTGGCTTTGTCCCTGGAGAGAAGTTCAGGAGGTTTTATGCACCCACTTTGATCGTTTGTGGCTGTTTGAATTACCTTTCATGCAATAGGTTTTATTATATTTTATTCTTTGCTGGTTGTTATTTAATTACGCACAACACCCGGAGTTGGATGTCAAGCAGCTGCGTAGATAAATAAATACGAGGATTAGGTTGTGAGGCAAAAGAAAACATCTCAGGCTATTAATCAGAAGAGAATATTATCTGGGTGGATTGACCACATTAAAAAACAACAACACTCTTATGTTCTGATTCCTTCTCTGTGCCCCCAGATAATGGGGGAACTGCTTAACACACTGAACCATTCATTACTATTTCTTCACATTATGAAGGAAAGGACCAGAGGTTGCCATCTTGGCTAACAGCCATATGCTGTTCTTTACATCTAATTCCAGCCTTAAGCATAAACCAGGAAGCAGCGTAATCAGTCTGTCTGCTCCTTCCTCAGCTATTTTCCCTTCTTTCATCTCCCTTGTAGTTCTGATGAAAAATCATTTTGTGAAAATGTCCTTTAGAGCACATCAGACAACAGATGGGGATGGAGGCGGGTGCAGTGGGGGGATTCAAATAATTTTAACAACCGGTTCTAAGGATTTCTTCCAGTTCGCCAAACCACTCAGAAAGTTAACAACCGGTTCTCCCGGAAGTGGTGCGGACTGGCTGCATCCCACCACTGGGCAGGTGGGTTAGAAGTACATAAGGATGAGATCTTCTGTAGAAGGAATCTAAGCCGCCATCACCAAACTGGGTGAGTGTGCTTCTTTCTCCTCACAAACTAACATCCTATAATTCACCCCATCCCCGAAAGCAGACCCATGGGGATTCTCTGATTACTTGGGAGGGCTGGATTTGTTTTTGGCAGGGGTGTGAAGCTCATAGGCTATGAGGATGACAGAGCTCAGAAACTATTTCAGCTTAGAACAGAATCTCTCCCCCCACCCCGGCACTTTCAAAATCAAACACAGAATGTTTATTTTGGCACTTGTCCTTCTTCGTCTTTTGTCTTTTTCCAAAAACTTTCTGAATAAACTCATTTGCAAATTCTTCATCATCTGTACTAAACCCCAAGACATGCATCCCCCATCAGTAACTCTGCTTATAGTTCCATTTACAGGCTTTTGGTGAACTAAGACAAAAGGGAGGGCAGAATACAAGTTCTCTGTTTTTGCAAATACGATTTTCTAGATACTGAGTTTTGGCATGTAGTTCTGTCAGGAACATTTTATTAAGATCAATTTCTAGCGGTCAGAAAATCTCAGTGTGAATCTGCCCACTGTCTCCTCACAATTTCAGTGGAATGAAAAAACCAACCAACCATGAACTATGAAAACACTTGAGCTTGGACATCACAAGCTTGTTTTGTTGAAAAGTGCCTTTGTTCTTCATAACACCTATTCCTCATTAGACTGGACTCAGAATTTCAGTCCAATGAATGTATCCAAATTTGCAATTTGGGTCAGAATTCAAAGTGGAAGGAAATGTTTTCTACAGATAAGCGGCTTCTTACACATCTCCTCTATTTTCAGTTAATCCATCAATCACCCAGGAAAAAACAAGAACAGGTAATGAAAGACTAAAAAATGAAATGAAAGAAAGGAATAAATAAAAGAGATCCTCCATGCAGAACATAAGAGACCTTTCATGAATGGAAGGAATTACTGAATTCATGGAAAGGTGATTCTTTATCCAAACAAATGAAACCTCTGACGTTTTGAGGCCAACATGCACATTGCGAACATAGGTCCAAGTTCAGTGTTGGCGAACCTTTTCGGCACCGAGTGTCGAAATGGGAGTGCACACATGCAGGGGAGTACCAGAAATCGGAAGAGCATGCGCGCGGCAGGAAGCTGAGCTTCTGGTTTCCAGCGTGCGCATGCACACCGGCCAGCTAGTCCGTGCATGCATGCATGGCAGAAACCGGGTGGGCATGTGCATGCCGCAAACAGGAAGCTCAGCTTCCCACCACACGCATGCGCACCAGGGAGCTGCTCTTTCAGGTTCTGAGACTCCCATGGGCATGAAGGCCAGCTGGCCTGGCGCCGGAAGAGCAACGGGCTATACCTATGCATTTGGTTTTTCTTGTCTAAATGTGGAACCTTACTTTTTTCACCAGTGAATTTTTGTCTGAAGTTACTTACAGATCTGATGAGCATCTCAGAAATAGCTGTCAGGCTGGGTCTATGTTAGACATGACCATTAAAGTCACCAAATCTCCAAATATTGCAATTAATGCAAAACAAATGCCGATGGCAGCCTTATAAACAATGCTTTAACCTTAATTCTTCATTTTATAGTCAGCTTAGTAATAGACGCAGGATGATGGATTTTTAAGAGGGTATCATATTTCTGTAATTACTTGAGGCTATTCTTTGTTCATTTCTGTATGAAACGTGTAATATTTTGACGCCCATATTTATTGTCTCTATGACACCCAGTCATTGTGTGGTCTTTCAGCTTAGAACTTCTTCACAGCAGGATTCTCTTTAAAGAGGACCAGATCAACATCATCTTCAGGATCTGCCAGAGTTTTGTATTTTCCTTGGAGGTTCTTTTAAGGTGGAATATAAGATCTGAACAAATCTGTATTTTCATCTCTTTTGCCACTGATTTGTTCCTGTTTAGAGCCAAAAGGGAATTTTTGCATGCATCTTTTTTTCTTTAAAAAAAAAACCCCAATTACTTTCTCCTTTTTGGGCACTGAAGAAGAAAGGGGAAAGCTAAAGAAGGTAGTTATTTCATAATTTTACTTCCTGGATGCCTTTAGCTTGATTTCTGGCTGTGCTAATAAAATGGACCATCTCTGTTTTAGGATTCTTCGCTCAAAAATGGTCATTCCTGGATTGCACCCTGTGGATTCCAATTCGTGTGGAATCATTAGAAAAGGAGCTTTGCCAGACCCAATACAATAGGAAGAAGGTTGCATCCGCAAACCTCAAGTGCTATCCCCATCTATAGATTTCAGTTTACAGGAAATAAGTCTGTGGATGTCTCATGTCACTATGCAGATCCATTTTAATTCTTAAAACCAAATTGTTATTTATTGGTTTTAATGGATTGGATAATGAGTTCCCAAATCTAAATGGTTTTTTTTAAGATTAGGAGAGAGTTTTTTTATCTGTAGAATCCAAGTCTCGTAATAATGACTTTTGCAAGGCTGCCAATAGCAAGAATAAAGGCTGACCCTGTAATCCCTAAAATAATATTCTTTGGGAACCAATATATAATATACCATCTTGCCACTTGTAAATCTTAAAACAAAATGGAAATTTATAATAGGATTTTATTTGGAAGAAATTCTGAAGTAAAACGAGGGCCATGATGGCGAATGTATGGCACGTGTGCCAGAAGTGGCATACAGAGCCATCTCTCCGGGCACGCCAGCCATCGCCCGTTGCTCTTCTGGGTTCTAGAACACACATGTGTGTCTTCGCGTGCACAGGAGCACAGGAAATCGGAAGAGTAGTGTGCATGCACACACCGGAAACCATAAGCTGAGCTTCTTGGCACGTGCATGCATGCTGGGTAACTGTTCTTCCAATTTCCGCCGCTCCCATGCATGACCGCCAGGGAACTGCTCTTCCGGTTATTGGTGCTCCCCTATGCATGCGCTCCCGTTTTGGCACTCGATGCCAAAAGGTTCGCCAACACTGGAATAAGGTGACATGACAGCAGTGTTCCAATATCTTTGTGGAAGGGGCTTCCACAAAGAAGAAGGGGTCAACCTATTCTCCAAAGGCAGAAGAAGCAGCAATGGATGGAAACTAATCAAGAACAGAAGCAACTTAGAACTAAAGAAATATTTCCTTACAAATATAGAACAATTAATCAGTGGAACGATTTGCCTCCAGAAGTTCCCTTCCAACTCTGTTATTCTGTTATTTCTGTACTGCAGCACCTATACACTGAGCCTCAGTGGCACAGTGGTTAGAGTGCAGTACTGCAGGCTACTTCTGCTGCCTGCCTGCAATTTGGCAGTTCAATTCCCACCAGGCTCAAGGTTGACTCAGCCTTCCGTCCTTCTGAGGTGGGTAAAATGAGGACCCAGATTGTTTGGGAACAATATGCTGACTCTGTAAACCACTTAGAGAGGGCTGTAAAGCACTATGAAGCGGTATATAAATCTAAGTGCTATTGCTCTTTATAGGGCAACACTATAACAGTATGTGTTTTATGATCAGCAGACACACATGGGCATAACCTCTGAGGTAAAGGTATATTTTAAAGCATCCTGCCAATGAAAATGCACAATATTTTGGCACAGTAATATGGGCATATACCATATTTTGCAACAATTTGACCTCAGTTCACTAATAATTTAGAGTCACGTAGCATGAAAAATGACTTTCTGTAAGACATTTTAAATAATGGGTGGTGTTTTCATCCTCTGGCTTTGCTTACCATAATTGCCCTCGGGTTTCCCTGAGAGCAGACACATTTGTCCATTGTTAAGCAGAACGTGGATTTCTAGGCTCAAGCATTACTCAACTGTGACTGCTCTTGCACAACAGTTTCACTTCTACACAAGATCCTGATTCTGCAAATACATTATAATGAGAATGCCACCTTAAATATCCCCGGAGGAAAGATGGAACAGAAATGCCATGATAAAATGAGAGATTTTCAAAATCTATTTGAAAATGTCACCAATTTTATCAGAATTCACCACATGCATGGATTGTATGGAAATTTCTGGAAGCAGATGGTAGTTGAAACACAAAGATTGACCACAAGAAAAAAAGAAGAGAATTATTTCTCATTCTTTATCATTCTAAATAATTTCAGCCCTTTCCTTTTTCTTTTTAGCTATTTCAGTATGTGCAAAAACCTCCCCAACTTACTTATTCTTTTTTAAGGCCACCCATCTCCAAAAAGACTCTGGGACAGATTGCAGTATTTAAAACATAAAGTTTAAAACAAATGACTGTCCAGACTCCCCCTTTCAAAAAAAACAACCCCAAAATCATTCAAAAAAATATTCATCAGGATCCCCATAAACCAGGGATGTCAAACTTGCTGTCCGTGGACCGGATGCATCAAATGCTGGCCACGCCCACGCCCAGTTTAGTGAAGCGGGGGGGGAGTCACAATACGTCACGGGACGATGTCATGACGACACAGGTTCGACATCCCTGCCATAAACAATCTAAGCATGGGAATAGAAGCAGGTCTCTAGATACTTATGTAGCATTTATGAGGTGAGAGACATATATGTATTGTGGAGGGAGGGTGGTTCCTAAAGGCAGGGACTACACAACTCCTTGATCCCACAATGTGACAACTGACAGTTGAGAAGATCTGGATTGCATCAACTCTGCCTATGTGTGCCCAATGCTCATATAAATAGCAATAGCATTTATATACTGCTTCATAGTGCTTTTACCGCCCTCTCTAAGCACTTTACAAAGTCAGCACATTGCCCCCAACAATCTGGGTCCTCATTTTATCCGACCTCAGAAGGATGGAAGGCTGAGTCAACCCTGAATGTACACAATGGGCAAAATAAATGGAGATGGACAGTCCTTCCATTGTTGGTTTTTTCATTTGTTTTATTAATCTGAAAAGAAATCTGTTCCAACAGCCAGTTGCCTTATGTTAAGATGCTCTGATGCTAAGGAATTACATTCTACATAAATTTTCAAGCTTTAAGTGTTAATGTATCAAGCCCGATCATAACTACTCATTAAGTTTTAAGTTTAATTATCAATTTATCAAGTCCGATCACATATTTTGTAGTGAAGCACAGGTATCCAGCTGCGTGTGTGTGTGTATTCTTTAGAAAGCCTTGAGTGATACTGCAGGAGTTCACTGAGAAAAATAAGAAATAATCAGAAGCCCACTGATATTTCTGTAGTATGCACATTCATCTTCTATGCTCAGACAGCTTACATTTTCCAAATTGTAACTAATGTGAGGAACCATTTTAGAAGCATTTCACACCATATCTGCCACTTATCAATAGCCACTTTTTAAGAAGAATAGACCTTTTAGAGAAAGGTTTCCTCTAAGGAGATTTTTATATCTTCTCTATGGTTTGCATCTATCTTTTACATACAAACAACACACACACATTAACACACACAAACAAACTAAAGTGGTAGAATTCTGAATTCTGGTTGGCTTTGTTCCCTATGTCAGGAATGTTCCGATGTGAATCTTGCCTGTGACTTGTTTACATCAGAACAATGCTCCATCTGAGAACAAACTTGAAATCTGAAGAAATTAACAAAGAGCCAATATGTAAAAGAAAACACAAAGATAAAAACCAGAATGCAGTAAAATACAGGGGGAGAGAAAAGGAAAATCAAGGAGGCCCAAGCGACAAAGAGAAAACCAGGGAGACAGTTGAGTCAACTTGTTCTCCACTTCTGATAGTCCAAAGCTTGGATAATTCAACTCTTCACTTCACCTGCACACACACACACACACAGGGATCAATCTTTATGGCTCTTTTTTAAAAGTATTAGAAACTGATAGGTCAGTCAATTGGTGTGTTATCTCAGTATGGTACTGTCTGTAAGACAGAGAGCCCAGAATCTGAAGGTTTGAAGGAGCCATTCAGTCTATTGATTCCTACCGCCTGCTGATTGCAGGACTCCCAACTGAAACGGACTCCCCCAACTATTCTTGGCCTGTGTCTGCCCTGTCTCTGCTTGATTACAACCAATGATGAAGAGCCCACAATCACTCCAAGAATTGGTTTCATTATTCAAACTGTCCTTATCATTATGAGGTTTCCCCCTCAAATTTCCTTCCTGTAACTTTAACCAATTATGACCTAATGTGATGATAAAGAACAGGTTACGTTCTTATTCTCTGTATTACCCTCGAGTCCCCCCTCAATCTTTGCTTGTCAGGACTAAACACATCCCATCCCTTTAATCACTCATTCTTAAAGGCTGCTCTAGAAATTAATATGCGATTCCCAGGTCTAGCTGGAGACTCCAGGTACCCAGCTGAAATCGCTTTGTATGCAAAGCAGATAACCTAACACCTAACGATGCTCTTTTCCAACAGCAGCTGGAGCCTACAATATGAGCCGTTGTACACTTCTGCCTGGGACTTTGGCATTACTCCTGGAGTAGGGCTGCACCTCAGCAATCCCACGCTGCCCTTGGTTTGGGGCGCTTGAGCCAATTTTCTTCTGGCTCAGCTGCAGCAAAGCTCGGATAGCAAAATGTTAAATTTTCAATTCACAGTGAGGAAACTTCATGTGGCTTTCAAGGTGAGCCTGTTTGGTAATTCCTCCCAATCCCTTTCTCCCTGACTCTCTCTCTCTCTTTGTGCAGCTGCTGAGACACAACAGAGTCCCAGGGTCACTGGACTGGGCTTTGGACTGCTTTTGCAGCCATTGACCTACATTGTTCGTAATGTCACCAGCAATATCACTGAGATTTATACAGATACTCCTCAACTTACAACCGTTTACTTAGTGACCGTTCGAAGTTACAACGGCACTGAAAAAGGTGACCTATGACCTCCTTTCACACTTACAACCGTTGCAACATCCCCATGATCACGTGATCAAAATTCAGATGCTGGGCAACCGATTTATATTTACCACGGTTGCAGTGCCTTGGGGTCATGTGATCAGCTTCCGCTATCTTCCCAGGGCAGCTCCAGGGTCATGTGATTTTTTTTAACCTTTTGCGACCATCTGACGAGCAAAGTCAATCGGGAAGCCAGATTCACTTTACAACCGTGTTACTAACCTAGCAACTGCAGTGATTCACTTAACAACTGGGGCCAGAAAGGTCATAAAAAGAGGGGCAAAACCCACTTAACAAATGTTTCATTTAGCGACAGAAATGTGGGGCTCAAATTGTGATCGTAAGCCGAGGACTACCTGTGCAGAACCAGGATCCAACACGCTTGACAATTCATTAGGAACCAGCCATTGTTCAGTTTCAGACACGTTTTTTTTTCTTTTTGAAGGTGAGCACTTGCCCTACCATCCTATCTGGCATTTTGCTTGTAACCTATTGCCAGCCAGGCCCAGGGATGAAATGAAAGCAAGCATTTTCCTAGCTTGATGGTTACACAGATAAATTCGTCTTAAAATTACACCTTGTCTCTCTCCCCAACAAACGAAAAGGTTTGTTTTGCCTGTTCAGTGTCAGCATGAGGCGGCTGCTGGGTCAGCAATGATCACATCCGTCAGGGTGAGTATCTAGCTGCACACATTCTTCTCAGGGTCCTTACAATAAGAACAACTTACTCTTCAAGGCTTTTAACAGCTCTGGTCTGTGGAGTGTGCCGCAAAGAGGAAGTCAATTGCGTCTGCGTGTTTCTCTCCAGACTTTTGGTAAATGACTCGCTTCCAGGTTTTCTGAAAAAGCCAGACCTGCCATTTCTGTCGCATTCAGCAGCCAAAACAAGATGGCTGAAGGACGAACTGAAATTTCTAATGCAAGGGATACGCTCATGTACGTAACAAGGCAGCGAGGCTGAGGTAACCAGGATCGGATCTGGCCCTTACTTTCAAGAGCATCAGCTCGAATCTTCACTATCGGAAAGCGAAGTAGATTCCATTGACCCAGAACAGATGCACACTGCATTTTTTCCCCCTCACCGCCAAGTAACTACATTGAGCCCCCGCATAGCAGAGGGAATGAATTTGCTGTGTTTAAAAAAAAAAAAAAAAACTCCAGTGGCTATGAGAATAACAGATGGGTTCCCCCCCCCCATTTATTTTTAGTTGTATTTTTGTCTTACCTTCTTTATAGCTAAGTGGGGGGAGGGATTCGAACATGGATTTTCTAAAGCTTAAACCTTTTCTGGATGGACCGCAGGTAGCCTCTCCATAGCCTCGAAAGGGTTCAAGATCCCTTCCTCATTTCCTTTCACCGGGGTGCAGTTGTATACTGAAATTCATAGAGACAGTTTGCTGCCCACGTTAGGCAGGGATGTGAAACATTTGGTCTTTTAAAATATTTAATAGGTCCAAATGTTAAAACTTAGGATTCTTATCCGGAGGGAGGTGGTGTGTTCCCGCTTGGGTCAGAGTTCAAAGCACTTGTCATGCCACCAACGTATTCTTTGCACAACACCCCCTCCGTTTTGTAAGTGCCAATCACTCCGTCCAACCCAAACACTTTCTGCATGAGAGATTGTACCCGATCAGCATTCCCTACTGGATTTATTATTCAAAAGAAGTGTCACGGGATGTGTAAGTTAACCTAGTAATTGTACTGGAAGGAAACTAATTTGATATGAAAGGGGCTGCTGAATAATCTAAGGCAGACAAAATGAGAAAGTGGAAGGGGATGCTACCAGCCCCTAGGATAATTGCAATGTTATTCTGATCAGTTGCAGCTGTCATTTTTTAAGAGCTTTGATCAGGGTAATATCATTACAGTAGTTGCTTAATATTTAAGGCTGAACTCAAACTTCTCTTTTAACATTTTCATCAGTGCCAACGTTTCATGTTTTTGTTGTTTTTATTACCCTCTGGGAAAATGTTTACAGGGAACCTATACGCTCTTGCTGTCAATCACCTTCACTTGCACTTTTGATGTCAGCAGCACCGTTACATTGGATTGATTGGCAATGAAGCCATCCTATTGATTAACTAAGTCCTAATCAGCTACTATCACCATTGTAAGGATGTAGCTGGGAACAGCAGTCAGACAGGAAAAACAGACAGGAAAAACAGCAGTGTACAAAACCTTTAAAAAAGGCAGGTATTTATTGGAAGGCAGCTGCAGCAAAATTTTACAAAACCCACATTGGTATTTTATTTTTGAAGTGGAAACTGTAACGTGTCTGGCATATTCTACCTAAAGTTCTGAACTCAATTGAACAAAAGTTTGCAAATGAGGCTTCTGTAATTATCCTTTTTAAAGGATTAAGAAATTAACTTTTGACGAACTGGTAGGAAAAGACCTCATGATTGTAATTTTTTGATCTTTGCAAAGAATTAAGCTTTGGAAAAAAGTCTGATCTTGCTGGGACTCAACCACATGCATTCTCTTCTCCAACTTGTCTTGCGGTTTGGTCTTTTGCAAGCATGCCAAGGTATTCCTTTTGCTCCAAAGAATTCAAATGAATGAGGCTTTTAAAAACCCAGTGTCTCTTATGTAAAAGCTTACCAGAGAAAGAAGGATGGGCATGCTGTGTAACAGGAAATAAAAAAAAAAGGTTACAAAGTCTACTTTTTCTGGGACACTGAATTTTGGAACAGGCAACCAAGAGTGGAATTTCTCTACAACTGCCCACTTCTGATCTTAATGCAAAGAAGGCATTCGATTTTCCCCAATGAGAAAAGGCTGGCTCCATTCCGTGGTGGAAAAATAAAATGTATTCCTTCTCCTCCGCCTCCTCTCTCTGGCATTCAACAATAATATTGACGTGATGGGCTCCAAAAAGGAAAGATTTCTTGATGGGAGCCTTAATAAATGCCTTTTCTGCATTTGATCTGACCTGCAACCAACTCCATAATCAAGAATGTAGAACCTGATAGCCACGCTAACAACCACGTTTAACGGTGAGAAGTTTTAGGGGTGATAGATTTAGCTTTCAAGAGCTAGACCAGGGGTGTCAAACTGGATTTCATTGAGGGCCGCATCAGGGTTGTGTTTGACCTTGGGGGCGTGGCTAACTTGATGTCACTCATCCAAGCTTAGTTTTCAGCCACGACGGCCTCCT
This sequence comes from Pseudoxenodon macrops, assembly GCA_032467955.1. NCBI lineage: Eukaryota > Metazoa > Chordata > Lepidosauria > Squamata > Pseudoxenodontidae > Pseudoxenodon > Pseudoxenodon macrops. Next base: position 13,970 of record JANHFT010003609.1, on the reverse strand, counting down.
GTAGCCCTCGGCCAGAGAAAACAGAGTTCAGGGAGGCTGTGTGCAGCCTGCCCAAGCTCTATTTTTGCTGGCAGAGGTTCCGTGGGCTGATGCTGGCCCCCGGGCCTTGAGTTTGATACCCCTGATCTAGACTCTCAATTCAGCCCTGCCTTTTGGGACACAGAAGGCCAAAAAGTGAACATGCAAGATACACTCATCAGTTATGGACTGGATATGGGTTTGTGTACTTTAGGCTTACAGCAAAAATGCATTTTGTTCTACAGGTAGCTGTTGTGTCAATAAGGCATTCTAACCTCCTTCCCCCCCTCTGTGTGGCAACTGAGGGATAGGAAAATGGCTTCTGCCAGGTTTGGTTCGAAGTTGATAAGACCCTTAAAAAACTATTTATGACCCAGTTACAAAATTCTAATAGCTTCTCTCCACCCGTCACATGGCTATGATTTATGTTTTTTTATGGAAACAGGCATTTACTTCTGGCAAAATTGCTTAATGACCAACCCGCAAAAGATTGTAAAATTGTGTTTGGTCACGCGGCGATCTGCTTTAGGATTGTCATGACTGTAATTGCAGACTCAATTACAGTTGTAACTTGAGAAGTATCTCTACCATTTTGTTATGTGTGTTGTAGCTTCAACTATAGGAGGGTACTAAACAGAGATAAGGGAAAACAAGGAATAATTCCTATGTAAATGGATATTTATAGAAAAAAAGTTACAAAACATAAAGGCAATGCTTTTTTTAAGTTTCTCTTCTTGTTTTAAAAAGTTATATTTAGAATCTTATCCAGGGCAAAGACACAGTTGTTGGCTTCAAAATGACAGCTGGAATCGGGGGAGGGGGGAATCAACAGTGCACTCATGTATGCAATACCACAATTTTGAAACTAGTGACAGTCGCTGCAGACACCCTGACCATATCTTATACCTTTCCCTTATAAATAAAGGGCATCTACAGCTCTATCAGCCATCATTATATATTCTACAGACCACAGTTCTATATGTTATTATTTTTTATTTACTTCCTGCTGGTAAATGCTATATTCTGCTTTAAGCTTTCCCTGTTATATTTTATTTCTTTGTTTATTAAACCTATGTGTCATCCATCTTACTGTCCAAGGTGACTAAAAGTCTAGGGCAGTGATGGTGGAACGCGTAGCCATTTCTGAGGGCACGCAAGGCATTGCCCTGTCAGCTCCAGCGCATGCCAGCACGTTGGCGCACACTGGCCAGCTGATTTTCGGCCTTGATTTTTGGCCATTTTTCACCCTTCGGAGTTTTCAGGGAAGCCTCCAGAGGGTGAAAAATGGCCCAATGGGCAAACCGGAAGTTTGTGAACGGACTTCCGGTTTGCCTGTCGGGCCGTTTTCCGTCCTCCGGAGGCTTCAGGGAAGCCTGTTGAATCCTCTGGAGGATGGAAAATGGCCCAACGGGTCTAGGGTCTCATCACTGGTCTAGGGTCACACTGCCATTGCTATTTGTGAGGCTTGCTGAAGACAACCAGGATTTTCCCCAGATATTCATTATATTTATTTTCCATCCAACCTTATGGGATGGATGTGCTTCACTCTCCTGTTCGCCACTGACATTCTTAAGCTCTCTCTTTGCATCTTTAGGATTTGAATTCCCCCCTTTTTTTCTTCTTTTTTCTTCTCTTTTCCAACTTCTAACTCTGCTTCGCTCTTCTCCAATTCTTTTCTCTTCCTTTTGCCTTTCTTTCCATTCCATTTTTTCCCCTTTCTCATATCTATCTATGTCATCGTCTTTCCATTCCATGCTGCACATCCAATATATAAGATCTACACTGGAATCTGGATTAGCTATCCATTCACATCCAATGTATAGGATTCACATCAGAATCTGGATTAGTTGCTCATTCACATCCACCCTGGATTAGTTGCTCACTGCCTACAGGGCAATGCACTGCCTTGTGTCACAGATTATATTAATTTAACATAAGAAACACAATTGTTAAACTACTGCTGTTAATTTGCCAATAGAAAAGGGATTTTAGCTCCTAACTCGTTTACCTATTTACCCCTAAGATATTAAAAAGATTACAAGAGATTGGCCTATCCCCTTGTGCTTGTCAAACCTAAACACATCAAAAATGTGTTTTGATAATTATGAATTATAATTACATAATTATAAGAAATAGCATAATTGCATTTTAAAACTATGGGGTAATTAATAATGACTATCATGCATTTCTAGCACCATCTGGAAAGCTGGATTCATTTGCATGTTAAACACCCAAACTTAATTGTGAAAGTTTCAAATCTCTTTCATCTAGATGACCCATATAGTAAAGTTAAATTAAATGGCACTTAAAGAGAAATTCAAAAATCAGTTCTAAAGGAAGTCAATTCTGCAGGCTGCTACTGAGTTGAAGAAATATTGTTGAAGATAATTGTGGCTGGAATGGTGATGGTAGCGATCATGTGGTAAAAACCTTTACATACAAATCAAGATGAAATCATATCTTATTCATCATCCCCATGAAAAATTGTTGAGATAGTTAATTTATGTATTGTCAAAGCAATTCACAGCAATATCCTATGAAAGGCAAAAGGCTTAACTTACTAACTACTGCAGTTGTAAAATCAATTAACGACCTAAATAAAAATCCTAAATATTTGTAAAAATGAACTTTGGAATTATTTGAAGGGATTTCTACTATAAACAGCTATAGTGTTGGATATATGCTTGCCAACTTCAATTAGAATTAGGGGACCATTCTTTTAATATCTTGCAACAGGAACTTACAAATGTATTCATTTTACTAAGAAATGAGAATTATATTTAAGGTCTCTCCAAAGACAAGTGATCAAGAAGAACTTTAGGAAGGGTACCTCATAAAATGGGATCTCTTGGTCACAAAAGACGTACTTAGTGGCACCTGCTGAGGTATTTTTCAGAATATCTCCTGAATCCTGATATTAGTACATCATAATGGACATAATAGAGCATGTAAACATTAGCAAAGCCTTGGATCAAGATACACAACTGGCATAGTCAATAAAGCTGTGTCTATTTAATCCCCAATTAGGCTATATGTATTAGATGTATAAACAGATAAACAATAGGGTCACAGAGTATATATAAAGATTCTTACATCTGATTTAATCTATAAAAAGTTTGCTTCAAGAATCATGCAACCACTATTCCTCTTTGTAATTATTAATTCATGGAGCATCATAGATTTGTCCTAACATGTACATTGGTTCAGAATGAAGGAACTCCAGGCCTTCTCGACCGCCAGAAACTTCATTCGGCTTTCTGTAAACAGGTAGATGAAACACCTGTTGTAACACTGCTCCAACTTCCTGAGCTAAAACAAGTTATCTACACAGTGTTGTGCTAGTGCCAAAAATAGCAACTCACATGATTTTGAAACAAACACCTGGAGAATCTGGCACAAAAAAGATGCTATTAATCAACTTTTTGTTCTTAAATTATTTCTTATATGTCACAAAGTCACCTAAAAAAACCATTTTTCAGCCCATCCTCAGTGCAGGTCCTCTGTTAGCATCAGCCTGGTGAGGCCAAACTCCACTAGGTCCATGGTTAACTCTCTCTCTAACATATTACCCTGTTTCCCTGAAAATAAGCCCTCCCCGGATAATAAGCCCAATCAGGCTTTTGAGCGCATGCACTAAAATAAGCCGTCCCTGAAAATAAGCCCTCCC
>JANHFT010003608.1:117443-152162 GCA_032467955.1 Pseudoxenodon macrops | reverse complement strand
TACATACATACATACATACATACATACATACATACATACATACATACATACATACATACATACATACATACATACGTCTTATCCAGGAAACCTTTTCCCATTCATTATTCTTTCTGGGTTCATTGTACTATTAACCTTGTGTTTCTTTGAGGTTCAATAGTCTACTTTTGAAGAGCGTTCTCCAATGCAGCTCTACATTATATGGTATCTGCAATACCAAATAAGATTTTATAATATTTTTCTTATGTGTGAAATTGGTGAAAGAACACCCTAAAAATGAATGGTATCAGAATTTATTTTGGAATTTTCTAGTTTTCTACTTGGCAAATTAAAGAAAAAATAACTCAATTATGCCCCAAACTAAGATTTTTCTGGGTGATCAGTGCAATATAGCATGTAACAATACATGTTTGAGAGGAAGGAAATAAGGTAGCTGAACTAACAGAGAACTAGAAAGTGGTATAGGTGCAGCATATAAAACTTCAGTCTCTTCTAATCTTAGAATCCTAGATTAGTACCATTTTTACTAAAGCTGTTGATCCTTAGTTATGCTTGATGGATTTCCTGGATCTATTGATTTTCTTGGACCTGTTTAATTTTAAGAGAGATCAAATATGTTTTCATTCTGTTCTATCTAGAAGATATGCTCATTCAGAACATTGTTTGACCTGTAGTGCCATTCATTCTTTGTAAATTGATCTTAGAAGACAGTGTTGGAAAATCTTTATTGTATCCTGTGGATTCTGACCTATTAAGATATCATCCCGTCTCTGTATGTGTATGTAAGCATATGTGTATTATATACACATATATATGTGCATAGATACATATACAGAGATGATTATTTGTACATAGGTGCCAAGATACACATGTAACATCCATACACATACATTGCTTGGTGAGACTGTCTATAAAGAACTGACATAGTCAGTTTTGAATTCAAACCAATTCTTTTTAACTGAGTAAAATTCCAAGACATAACATTTTTTTAAAAATCACAATTTTATAAGATACTTGTACTGATGATATCAGACTATATAAACTTGGACAATATGCAGTAATGAAAAATTAACATATATTCACCAGAGATGTTTGAGCAAACACAAGCAAAAATATTTTTCATGTACCAAAGCAGATTTAAACATTTAGAATATGGTTTCTAAAGAGCAAAAGAATTGACCAAAGAACTGATATATGGAAATTTTATATGTTTAGAAATATTGTATATCAGAGCACAATAAAAAGGGAACTTAGAAACTAAATATTTACTCATAATGTTTTCAATAGTCTTTCTTTTTTCTTTCACTTGTTCTTTTTTTTTTCTTTTTTTTTAAATGTGACTAAAAAGAGAGAATGATAATTCTAGATTGAGTTTAAGTTTGAAGAAGCATGCATGAGGCATGTTTAAATTCAGAATTTTCATTAGAAATGTATGTGGAATTGTTAGAGTAGGGATGAGTAAATACATTCCTCTGCATTAATTTTCTTGCATGCCCCTTTCTCTAGACTCCAAATAACAACTCCCCCAAATTAAAAAAAGGTATTGCACTCAGGGAGGCAGAGAAAAGATTCACAACAGATTACACTTATCAAATCTGATACCAGCTGATTTTCTGAGTGGCTTTTTCTTCTTTTTCTCTACTCTTTTAGATAATCTACTTACATCTACTCTATATATAAAATAAGAGCAGTGTGTTGGCCTAGTAGTGAAGACGCTCACCTCAAACCTGTAAGATTGAAGGTTCAATAGCAGCAGATGTTTCTTTCTCAGAGCACAAAGAGAAAATAACTGCTGCGCACTCCATGTAGGCATCAGGAAGGGCATCCAGCCAGTAAATGTTCAGTTGCCCCGACTCTATGCCGAATTAAGGGATTATAGGGTTGTAAAAAAAAATATGCATAAAATTATGCTACATTGAAACAGAACTTTCTATATAAGACTCTTTGTAAGGAAACATGTCTCACCTATCCAGTAAGGAATAGCAATTTAACTTGCTCTATAAATTCATTTTAAAGAAAATATATAAAGAACATATTTTCATTCATTATTAAAGTCACTATTTTTTAAAGCAGGGCTGGGAGGGGGACAAAATTGTGAAAGTTAGTATTCGAAATTCTTTTCATTTGCTTTCCCATATGGCATATGTCCTCCTTAGCTGCCTCAGGAAATGATGCCTTATTCTGTTTATCTATTGATGGAGGGAAAAAGAATTAAAAGTTATATTATCAGTGTTAACATCAACCTATTGTGACACAGCAAGCAAAATAAATAGCATGTCACTAAAAGAAAAAGTAATCTCAGTAGAATAGATTCTATGAAAAGGTTTGATAGATCAAACTACAATATATGTTACACTGGACATAATGGCATTACATCTGCAAAATAGTTTGGAAGTTGTCTAATTTTGAACAAAGTTTCTAAAGCTTCTAAAATGAAAAATGCAAATAACTTCTTTTAAAAGTGATTTCTAGCCTTTATTCGTGCATGGATTTAAAAAAAGAAATAAAAGTAAATCCTGCTTTAACAGTCCTTAAAACTATTGGAACTATAGCACATAATTCCAATAATTGAAGGAGGAATTTCTAAACTTTGCAGTATAATTAGACAAATTTTGGAGGGGGACAGAGGCTGCAATCTAGTATTTGTATTTTTAGCAGACCACACAAAGGTTTTTTAAACTATCCATCACCAAAAAGAGATGGATTAAAAATCTGGGACACTGTTGTGGCCCGCCAGCGGCCAGCAGAGCTGGCAGCAGATTCAGACAATGAGGAGGTTGGGGAGGAACATGGGCCAGTACTGGAGTCTGGGGAAGGTTCTGCGTCGGAGGCAGAGATGGGGCCAGGGCAGTCTGACAGTTATCAGTTGCCTTTTGAGTCAGACAACAGTGAGGCAGAGGAACAGCTGGAGCCTGCTCCCAGTGTGTGCATGCACAGAGCTGCCAGAAAAAAAGAACAGCTAAGAAATCAGGGTCGACTTGGGACTAAAGTGGATGATGAATGGCCCCTCCCATAGGAAATAAAAGAGGAGCGAAAGGGGAGTTGGCTTTTGCAGAAAACAATTCGGTTGGTTGGTTCAGGAGTGTGAAGATCTGTCTGTGAATCTCAGAAACACTGTGCCAAATCTTTCTTCACACAACACTGCATTTGGAAAATATTTACATGGCAGCTTTCCAAGCTAGTTAAGGTTTGTGGTTATTGAAAGACTGTTTTCCAGGCCTTTGCTGAATGTGAATGAGAGGAATTCACATTTGTTTTAATAAAAGGGATTTTGTCAGGACCAGGATTCTGCTTCAAGCTTTTTAGGGAAGCCTAGGTCAGAACAGACACTTTTTTTTATATTTGGACTGCAGTTGGGTGAGATTGGACGTGGGACTGAAAGTATTTTGCCTTAAAGAGAATTTGCTGTCATCTCAAAACCAGTCCAGTTGTTTTGGATCATTTTTATTGGTTTTAGCTGTTTTATCAAAAGCCTCCCAGAATAATTTGATAGATATGGGTCTCCATATAATTTAAATAAATAAATTAATTAAAATGATTCTACTAAAACCCAACTATTTTTCTGTAGAATTTTGGCAGTATTTTCCTGCGATGCTTATGAAGCTGCATTGTGGATTGTTTGTGCAATGTTTCACATAAACATTTTTTAACCCTTTTGACTTCTAGCACTATTTTTAAATTTTCATTTGTTTCCCATCTGCTCTGCTTCATAATAGAATACCTAATTCAGTACCTATGAATTCAAAACTTGTAAGGTTACTAAGAAATACCATTCTGCAAGTATGTTGATGGTAAATGTTCAAGTAATTAACTTTTTATTAGTGAGTATAATAGTAGACATTCTCACTTAAAGCTTGCCTGACATCTGTGTGCTACCAGAATTTAACAAGCTATATTAGAGAATTCTGCTTTCCTTTTGTAATAAAGAATCCTTTCTAATAGGAAAGTGAAAAGCATGTCCCAGCAAAGTAGTCCTCCTCAAAGCAATATAGGCAGCCAGTAAGGCCTCTAAAGCCTCTAAGAAGAACAAAGAGAGGAGTCAAAGAGCCCTGAATAGGGCCATTGCAAGGGCCCAGAAGGAGGCAGAGAAAACGACAGAGACCAACCTCCCTTGGCCCAACTAGAAATCCAGGATAGTCCCTCAATTGTAGAAGCCCCTTTGGGTCGCAACACAGAAGCGTGGTCCCCGGATATAGAGGAAGATTTTCCATCAGCATCTGTTCCTCTCATGCCCAATGCCGATTTTTTTCAAAGTCTTCCAAGATATGGGGATCCCCTATCCCTTCCTGATCAATCTACTAGGCAATCAGCCTCTGCCTCTTTTTCTCCTACAGCCGCTGGTTTGTGCCCTGAAGAACTAACTGAACCCCCTCTCCTGGCTGGGGTTGGGGCATTTATATCTCAGGCCATCAGAAGGGAATTTGAGACCTATGTTCGCCAATTGGCATCCACCTTAACACAGGGAATTTCAGGGGCTAATACTAGTAGACAGAAACCCCAGGAGGCTACTCAGCTTTTTCCCCATAGGGGAATTTATTCGGCAGATCACTCTAGCCATTCCTCCTCTGCAGATGAGGAATTGTACAGGGAACAACAAGATACTACAACAGAGGTTTTTAAAGACCAGGAATTTTCGGAAGATGAGGATTTGATTCTGGACCAACCTGCCTTCATTGGGTTGTTCCATCCTTCAGTCTTTAGATCCCTACTGTTTAAGGCCAGGAAGGCAGCCATATGGGCCCTAGCCAGCCACAACAGGGGCTAGCCCCTCAGAATCCTCCTGATCCTTTATTTTCTGAATCAACTATTGAAAAAGAGGTCATCTCCTCTCCCAAGCTCTTTAGGGATGTTGTCCAAAGACAATGGGTTTCTCCAGGCACAGGTCCTAATCAAAACTCCCTGGATAAGCGCTATTATCAGATGAGCCCTGACTTCGCTCAAATTCTAGAGATTCCCTCTATTGAGGCTCCTGTAGCGGTCCTCTCGTCATCTTCAGTTTTAGCAGACTCCCCTATGGATGCCCTCCAGCCAGAGGGCAAGAGGTTAGAGGAGTCTTTGGTCAGGTCTCACCAGGCCTCGGCCTGGCTGTCAAGGCTTTCTCTACAGCTTCCTTTTTCAATCGTTCTTCCTTAGTTTGGCTAAACCAACTTCAGAGTAGGCTCCCCCCAGAGGACTCAAGGTCGCATCAAGATATTAGTAAATCATTTCTCTATTATAGAAATCAATTTAGCTAAAATTTTAGATACCTGGCCATTTCTGATCAGTTAAACGTTCATGAGCATTGCCTTAGATGGGAAAGAAAACTGAGTTGCAGTAAGATTTACAAATAAATCTATCCAAAAGAATTGTTTTTCTTGCCATTTTTTCTAGCAGTCCAGTTCCCCTCAAATTATTTGTTTAGATACTTGTGGTATAAATGAATTGGTGCAGGTCTAGAACTGTTCTTAAATTTCTCTTAAATCAGAGTACAGGGAAAGGTTTGTGTCAGGGAACTTAAAATTTCATTCTAACTTTATACAAACCTTGAAAACATTTTTTAATGTGGGATACATGCATTTGTCTATTCTTAGAAAAATCTGCTTGAGCTAACCTTAATTAAACCCTTAGTTAACTTTCCTACAATCTGCTTGTATGCATTAGTTTAAGATGTGATACAATCTGTAATTAGAAATAAAATAGGGATATAATTTAAAAAGTTTTTGATTGCAGGATCCAATCTGGGTCGGTCACTAGAACCAGAGATTTAGTTTTCTGAGTTTTCAAACTTGTGCTGGTGTCCATCTTCAGGGAACTTCTCTCTAGGAGAGTGTGTGCTGTTCTGTGTGTGGTATTTATGTGCTGCCTGTTGTATATGGCTTTTTAGATGTTGATTGGGGTGTTGATGGCTGGCTATTAAGTTCTTGGCTGTCTTGCTTGTGCTGCATAGTCCTCTCCTTGTCTAAGTACTTGATAAACTGGTGGTAGATTAGCACTGCTGTTGACTGACAAGAGGGCAATTTCCAGTCTTCAGTCAGTTCCCTGGCTGTTTTTGTGTCTTCTCATCCAACAATAAGAAAATACCATGTAGTAAAGGAAATATCATTTTCCTCCTGACAAGCCATTAAAAAAAAAAGCTTTTTAACTTTATAGTTGGCATAAACCAGTTTTGATCCCTCCATAAGAAGATTTCCAGATTTTGGCTGGTTGATTGATACTTAATTATTTGATTTCACGATTATGTTAACATAAATAACATTTTTATTTTAAAGGTTCTAGCTATTGTAGAGGAAATGGGACATGGTATTTTCAACCTTATGTTCTTGAATTAATCCCAGTCAGAATAATTGAAATAGTGTCATATCTCTGTGGAAAACAGCAATCAGAGGGTTTCACAGTTTGCCCTTTCCTGTCTCCTCTAATTCCTTCTTAGCTTTGTTAATTACACTTCCATCCTATAATGAAGATCTTAGTGCAAGCTTTAGATTGACTTAACCTTGACATTAATAATGTACATTATTAAATTTTCATCCCATCATGTCAATAAATCAGTTATATGGGCACATCTAATTAACTATTCACCCAGTAAAAATAATACTTGAAATTATTATATTGCATTTCATCAGTGGATCTAAAGCTAGGTAGCCAGAGGTAGTTAAGCAATATTGCGCTTTAGAGATCAGCACACTGGGTCTCTATTTCTATCTTACATCCCAAAGTCAAGAATTATAAAGACAGCAAATCTAGCGAGCAAACCATGGATATTCATCAAGAAGTGCCATTGGTAGTATATGAAGGTTTTATAGCTCCATCTAAGTCAGATTTACTAAGAACAACATGAGGGATTTTTGCTTGCTGTGCCTATTATGAAAAGTCATGAATGAAGTTATTGTTATTACTCTTGTATTCCAGAAAAAAAAACAAATTATCTATTACAACTTGGGTATGCCACCTAGTGTTAAGTCAGTGTGACCCATCTTTTTATAACTGCAGCACTGTTTTCTTACAATTAAAATTGTAAGCATGTTAATACCAGATATTGATTTGCATAGGGTGGGAAAGTGGAGGGAAGCATGGTTAAAATAGTGAATCATGGAGCAAGTAGCCTGTCTTGCAGGTGGACATTTTGATTCAGTAAAACTATTTGTTTAAAAATATAATACGGAAAATGTTATCTGATGACTTACATCTGGACGTTATTGTTATAAACTAACAAAAGGACCCAGTCTTTTGGTATAATATGTACAGGTACAAAAATCATGAAAGTATTGGGGGGGGGGAGTGTGAGGAAATTTAATTAAAAGAAAATACAAGTCAGATTGCCAGATCTCAGCTTTAGTGCAGCGTAGACATAAACCATTTCTACAATTTCAGATTTTGTGCTTGCTTATAATTTGGTCTGTGCATTAAGCTTAGAAGTAGGTAGAGTAGTACCTTAATGGTTCATTGCATACTGGGAGGGAAAATTAGGTTGGGAAATGTGTGCCATTTCCTCTCCCAAGGATACTGTAAAATGTTAAGTAATTGGGCCTTAATGTACTTCAGGAGGAGAGAGTGCAATTTCAATTAAAATAATAGGTGTTTTTTTTTATATTGGCTCCAATTAATTAATTCCAATGGCTTAGTTGGAGTATATCTTTGGTTGTGTTTAGAATTATGAGCATTCATTGTTGACCATGGCCAGTCACAAAATATGCAGTTTCAGACGATATATATGTGTACCCAGGATGCTTTCTATTTTAATTTGATTTTTTTTAATCAGGTGGCCTTTCCAAAAAGTACAGCGCTGCAGCTGGTTATTTTATTTACAAAAAATTTTCTAAGTCAAAAGGCTAGAAAGTTCTGGATTCAAATACATACACTGATACAAATCATTTAAAAGATTCATATACATTTGAAACCAGTGGTTTTGGTATTAATGGACAAACAGTTATGGAACTTTGTTTTTATACATGATAACTGTAGTGAGGTCATTGTATGCATAAAAATGGAAAGATTCAGCACTAGCCACTAATGGAGGAATGGTTGGTGAAGATGATGGGACTTTCTTAGATGGCTAAATTGGTTTCTGTTAAACTCTCTCTCAAAACCACAGCTACTGGCTTGGAACGATCTTTTTTCGCAAAAACAGAGGCATTTTTGCCTTTCCCCAGGAGCATTCATTCTGCAGGCCTCCCAAACCCTCTGGGTGCCCTGTTTTTCACAAAAACGGGCCTGTTTTTCACCCGTGTTTGTGAAAAACAGGATGCACAGAGGATTTGGGAGGCCAGCAGGGTGCTCCTGGGGGCTGCGAGAAACGGCATGCAGAGTATTCGGGAGGCCTGCAGAGTGCTTCTGGGGGCCAGGGGGTACAAAAACTTTTTCAAAATCTTGTTGCGTCTTATACACCAATGCATCTTATAGTCCAAAAAATACAGTAATTTACAGCTTTATAGGCATTGATAAATTAAGGCATAAAAGACTTGTGAAATGAAATAATTACAGATTTCTGGCTCTCCTGCACAGCTCGGCCGACTACTCTGAGCATGCAGTGGTGGCAGCAGCGGGAGAAGTCACAATTGCCGCCCCATGATCCCAGCCCGGGAGAGTATCCTGCTTGTGTGTGTGTGCGTGCATGCGCGCAAGGTAGAGAGATGAGAGAGAAAAGACGAGAATTCCCTTTTCTCTCTCTCATCGGCGGTGGTGGCAGCTGCTCCTCTCTTTCTTTATAAAAAGTGTCCTCTGGGCAGCGAAAGTCCCCGTGCACTTTTTAAAGGCGCTGCTGGGCGCTGTGGACCCAGCCCTTTCTGTCATCCTGTCCTCCCAGATCCCATTCCCAGCCAGGCAGCCCTCGTCTTAGCGAGGCCAGCGTCGGCTGCGGCTGGGTTGGGCCAGTGTCTCAGGGCGGAGAGCAAGCGATTAAGGCATGCCTGGCACCAATAAGAGCTGGAAGAAACTCCAGCAAGAGTGAGGCGCCGGAGAATAGGCTCCAGCTGCTTCTCCATCCCCCGCCATTGTCCTTACATGCTGGGGACAGGCGAGAGTGACAGGGAGGGGAGGGCGAGGGGCACGGACAACCGGTGGTGGGATCACCCGGCAGGGAGCCACAGCAGAAGGCCTAAAGAGCCGCATGCGGTTCCAGAGCCACAGGTTGCCAACCTCCGATATAGCCACAATGTCCAAATTCATACAGTATATTCCATTTTTCAGAAACTTAAGAATAAAACTCATAAGACTTGTGAAATTATTTTTACAATCAAAATTGTTCAACATTTGTTGATCTTAATATTTCCAATGAATCTTTTCCCCACATTTCTGCTTTCTTTCTTCAATTTATTTTTCATATTTAAGTTTGCTCTGTAATAAAGCATATTTTAATTAAAATTATTTATTAAAATATACAACTGACCAGAAATGTACTGGAGATGGACTCCAATTTTATGTTTGCAAAACAGAATACAATGATTGAGTTTGGTAATGATAACCTTTTATATAATGAATTGTTACTTCTTGAATCAAAAATACATTCCTGGGACACTAAAGTTATTTGATCAGATTATATCTACCCATCTAAAACCTTACACATTTTATTTAAAAATGACTTGTCTCATATTCTTTATGTGGTAATCCCACAATACAGAAAAATAAATGTCTTTTAGATTGATCTTTTTAGCAATACAATGCGACCCACAGAATTCATCTTAGAATTAGGAAATGTCTCCAACCTACTTCAGAAAAATCACTTATGTCCTTCAGTGATAATGATCTTTTTAATAGTTGTATGATATTATTGCCAACTTTATTAGGAATATCAGGCCTTGTTTCACAGTAATAAATATCTGACTATTATTTATTGTATAAAGAACTTTTATTTAGTGAATGTCATTAAATAGATTTCAAAAAGCAAAAACAATTCCAATTATGTGGAATATATTGGTGTTCTTGTTGGTTGGTTCTGTTTTGCAACCTTTGACAATTTATTGCTTGTCAACAAGTTTCAAGGTTAAAATATATGATGGATTGGGAGTCCTGTTGTGCTAAAATTTCATTCTGTCTTGAGAAGCGTTTTTGGCTGGATTTCCACTTGCAGCTTTCAGCACAGGGGTATGAATGTGAAAGTTGAAATACTAAGCATTTATAAAGATAATTTAGAGGATTTTTGTACTTTGTTATAAGTTATTTTGTGGAAGATCAGTGTAATAATGTGAAAAAACCTGGGGCTCAATTTCATTTTAAGTAGTTGCAAATATAAGAATATTTTTAAAATATGAAAATGAATCATTTTTCCTGGGTGAATATTCTCAGTCTTAGAGAAGTAGGATATTAATCATGGTGTGGATAGCAGTGTGAATTAAAAGAAAGATTGAACAAAATATTATAAAGAAAGGAGGACAACCAGTCTGATAATAATAGCATAAAATCTATCTATATGGAGTATTATCTTCAGGCTTGTCAAGCAATTAAAAAGTTTTTAGTTGCTTAGTTACTTTTAACTACTCACTTCAATTAAAGTGATTCTTACTTTCAAAGTTTAGTCATACCACTTTTTAAAGAGATTGTAATTTAATACAGAAAAGTTAACATTTATGGTAGGAAAAGTAAGGAGCATCACTAGTGTCAAGAAACAATCAAGTATTGTACCCTGCTAAAGCTAACTCCTAATTCTTAGAAACTTAATCTACTTTTTTGATACATATAACCAGATAACTAGAGTTCCATCTCTTGATAGTATCTAAAACAAAGATAAAATACCATATTTTTCAGAGTATAAGACGCACCTTAGTTTTTGGGGAGGAAAATAGGCAAAAAAATCTGCCTACCAGGTATTCATCTGGCTAGCGTCCTTAGTCTGGTCAGCTTCAGCACATTATTTTATCCCCTGATTAGGGCTGGAAAAAAGCTTCTAAAGCACAGCTGATAGAGAGAAGCAATGAAAAAAGCCTGTAAAGACTTAGGACTGGAAAAAAAAGCTTCTTTGGAGGGAGTAGCAATGAAAAAGCCTGCAAAGATTATTAGCACCTCGTTAGGTCTGGAAAGAAGCTTTGAAAAACTACATTTGGAGTATAAGAAGCACCCAAATTTTCAGCCTCTTTTAGGGGGAGGGAAGTGCATTTTATACTCCAAAAATACGGTAAATGGTTCACTTTTCTTAATTAATTGCATTTTTACAATAGTAATGTAACTAATGGATATAGTTTTTAAACATTTTTATAAATTAAATAATATGGTTCTAAATATGTTTCTCTCTCTTTATATTATTTGGCCTCATGACTTTCAAAGTTTTCTAAAGCTTCTGGTCTGCTATGATTGCATTTTCCCTTGCTGTATTAATTTAATAATGGCATGGGACCAGAGAGTACCACTTCTTGATTACATCCGCTCATTCCATCAAATCCAATAGAGTGGCACATGCAGTAGGTCCTATCTAATAAGGAATTTGGGGATCCAGGATGATAGCCTTTTTCTGCCATGGAACATGCCTTCTGGGTCATCCCCCTGAGTTCGGATTGTCCCTGCCCCAACTAGCCTTTTAGAAGATCCCAGAGACATCATTTTGCCATCCCATGGAGATACTCCCATGCTTGGTACTCTCACACATTCTGTTTTATGTTTGTTTTAACTTGTTTTTAATGTTATTTGTTTATTTAGAAAATGTATATGACTTAAATTTAATTTTTTTGTTGGCCTTTGGTTAGGGTTATTTATTACATGTGTTTTGATTTTTGCTACTTTAACTGTGGGCTGCCAAAGTCACACATGTGAGACCGACAGCTAAATAAATTGAGCACATAAAATAAAATTCATTTGGCAAAGGTACTATGTTTTGATCATCAGTGTTCTTGTTCAGTCTTAAGCCAAGCATTGACTTGGCCTCCTTTACTGCTTCTGCCTCATGTGTTCTTCCTCCGCTCTCTGGCATATTGTAAAGAAGAGATTAATAGCTTTCATTTGCCAATTAATTTTATTTTTAGACACTGTTAATTGCTCTTCTTGGACTTAATATTATAATCCATTATACTTTAAAGTGTCCCAAAGGCCATATATGCTCCCCTTAGCTCCCATTTTGACATCTTTAGAGCATTCCAAGAGAGTGTTGCTGAAATTCTGCAAGAAACTCTACAAACATGATGCTATGAGTTTTGGACTTTTGTAGGGGCAAGGGGAATAAAACTATCCAAAATAGGTGTGTTAACATTCAGGCTTAATGTGCTCATTTTTCACTTTTAGCACATCTCCCAACAATTGGGGGGGAGGGGTTGTTGAGAGAAACCTTGAAAGTTATCACATTCCTTGATGAGTCTCTAGGAATTCCCTCTTGGTTTCCAGACTGAAAAGCCTTGCCCACATCTGATGTGTATGTAATCTGCCCTTGTTCAATATCAGTCATTCACAGGATGAGGGGAAAAGGGAATTCCCAAATTAAGTTGATACTGCTTAGAAAAAACTGATACTATTTTTTTGCATAAGACATGGTGCCAAAATATTTCTTGCCTTTACTTGTCAAGTTTCTCCTCATGTTACTTTCCAGTAGTGAAATTGGGTTTGAATGAAAGATGTGATAGGATATAAATTTTTATTTCAGCTGACATTATACCAGAGAAGTCTGGTCTTATTATGGTCTTATTCAGCTAATTCAGGTAGATCGAAAATATTTTCGGTCAATTCTTTGTACTAAAGTTTATTTCCTTGCTGGCAGGAATCCTAATCTGTGGTTTAAGTTTTGGTCCTCTATGCAAATACTTTTTGAGTATATTGAACAATCACTACCAAACAGAGACATTTTATTGCCTAGCAGAATTGATAAAGATGTTAATAGTTATATCAGAATAACACAGGCTAGCCAAGAAGACAAGTGGTAGCTCCCTTGATTCTCCATGAATAAAATATTAAACACAGTAATGGATTTTCCTTATTGAATTTATCCTTTAGAATTGGTCTACATCAGTGATGGCTAACCTTTTACCATCCCATGCCAAAAGTGGGGGGAGTGCAGGGGGTTGTGCGCACGCATGCCCACACCCGTAATTCAATGCCCTCCTCCCCGCGCATGCGCACACACCCACCTCCGCGCTACCACCCCCCACCCCCCCGCGCATGCGCTCAGGCCTCACTCCGGTTGGCCCATTGGGTCTGTTTTTTTACCTTCCCAAGGCTTCAGGAAAGCCTCCTGAAAGCCTCCTGGGGAGGGCAAAAACAGTCTTCCCCCATCCTCTGGAAGGGCGAAAATCAGCTGGCTGGAGCTGACATAGGGCAACGCCTCGCGTGTCCTCAGTTATGGCTCCGTGTGCCACCTGTGGAACTCTTGCCATAGGTTCGTCATCACGGGTCTATACAATTTGCATGATACTGCTCTGGGTCACTCAAACTGGCACTATACATTTCTAAAGCATCAGTAATGATTATTTCTGATCAAACCTACAAGTCTTCCTCAGGTATGTTCTTTTGAGATTCATAACAGAGCAGAGAAATTCTATCTACCCCTCTTTCTGACTCTTTTGTTATGCAGGGGTCCTCTTGCTGTGAGATGATGTAATCCAGATGTATTATTCCACTTAAAGATAAACTTAGATGAAGTTTTAACTGCAGTGAGAAAATTATTCTGTATTAAGTAACTAGCAGATGCTGAATCAAAGAGACCTCATATTGCAATTCTACTGAAACATATCTAATTTTCAGCATAATCAATCATGTGCTCAGGTGGCCATTATATGACAGCCCAAAAAAAATCAATATAAAAAAGAGATGGCTTGATCATGGCTGTAGGTTTCAGTGACAAGCTTCAAGAAAGATTCAAAGAGTTAGGAAGGATAAATGTAACACTAATTCAGCTAACAGTCCAATTTTAATTCCAATATAAATAATTATTACAATCCAAACATTTCTTATGTAGCTCAATAAAGTGGATTTCGGCCTCAGTATAATTCACATATACACACCCAAAAATGAGTGAAAAATTCCGGAAATTGATTAATTAATTAATAGCCTGCCTATATATTATAGAGCATTTTACGAACAATAGCTCACATAGAACTCAATATGTTACCAGAGCGATCACCTTTCTCAAACTAGAATGGAAGTAGATGATAACATTGGCCCTTGAAAAGTCCCTAGGGAATATATAATATCCCCAGAAGTATAAAAACAGAATCTCCACTGGTAAGTCCCTATTCTAACTAAATACTCTTTAAGAAATAGACAAAACATGTTAGATCTAATAATTGGAAATTGAAAGAATTATATGTCCCAATTTTTAAAAAGACGGCAGGCAATAATACCTCCTAGCCTTTTTGGACATACTCCAAACTTTAGCCTAATGTCTTCCGAATAAACTGGAGGATTAGGATGAAGCAACAAGTTGTATATATCTGGAACAGGTAGGATTTCATAAAAGCCAGAGCACATAAATCACTATGTCACTTTGAAGGTCTTAATTCAACAGTACATCAGTGGATTCAGAAAACAACTTTATGTAACATTGGTTGATTTCACCTTTGTCTTTGATGTAATAGATAGACTTTGATCATTCATCATTCATTCAATTTCTATGCTTCCCGTCTCAAACAAATGACTCTGGGTGGTAAACAGTCATAAAATCAATTAAAACCAAATACAAACACAATACATCCATATAGAAATTAAATAAAATCATAATTATAGATATTAATATAACCAGGAAACAGTGCCTTTAACATGCACTGCTATAGGTATTAGGATTATTACCTTAACTTGAAATTTCCTTGTTTAGGGTACCCATTCTTAATGTTAAACCAAAGGATTTGTTTTAAATACTTGAATACTTTTATTGCTTCTTGACTCTATTAATTGTTTTATATCTGGTGTAATTTATGCTTTTCCATCCAAATATTTTTTTCCTTCAAATGGTAGAGATTTTGGATGTTCTATAAACTGGTGGGGTTTTTTTTAACCTTTGGAGAGCTTCAACATAGCAAGTTGAATTGCTGTGCTGAGCATAAAGAAACTGACAATAATAAAGGATCAGTTAGCATATTGAAAGACACTAGACAATCCAGGTCACCTAAACAGAGAAATAAAACTACCACAGGCAGGCAGGCAAAAAAAAAAAAAAGCAGTGCGAATGGAGTTGCAGGTTCAAGGCTACCAGGCATGTGGGGCAGGAGGTGAGAGGTACATGAGTGTATGAGAAGTAGCACATATGTTGGGGGTGTGACATTGGTTGGGAAAGGTGTAGGTGCTATGAGGTGCTACATGGGTCAGAGATGGATAGGTTTGTGGGGATGTACACAAGGTGCCACACCAGCTGGGGAAGATGCAGAGGGAGGGTGTGTGGCAGGATGAAGTGGGACAGGAAGGGTACAAGGGGATTCTTCCCTGTTTTCCTTCCTTTCCCTTCCCAATATGTATACTGCTGGGTGGGAGAAGCAAAGAATGAGGTATTGTTTGAGTGGTCGCAAAATTGTTGCAGAATGGTGAAAATGGAAGATTTTCAATAGTAGACTGGCAGCACAAAAACATCACAATTGTCCCAAGGGAGGATTGATTGATTGATTGATTGATTAGTCGATCAAATTTTTACATTGCTCATCTCACCTTATAGGCATTCTGTAATTTTGCTTGTTTGAAGTACCTTTGTTGACAAAGTTTTATCCTGTGATGCACCAATTACAGACACAAGAGTTTTATTAGTACATAGATTACAAAATTATGGTTAAATTCAATAATTCTCCATTCTGTTACATAATAAAAGTTGCCTGTTTAGTTTGTTCCAGTAGTTAGTGGTGGAGTTCAGTTGAAGCACCTTTGAATTTGAATTTCTCACTTATTTCCCATGTTCACAGACCTCACAATGATTTCATGTATATGTCAGATGGCTTGAAATATCATGACACCAACTGGTAATGTTCCCAAACTACAGGCACAGCTTCTCAAAAGTTATGTCAAATTCTACACGTCTCTTGAATGCTAGAAACAACCATATCTGATTGTTAAGGCAAACAGCACCCAATTTACTTGGTTTACTGCCTGCAGCGTAATGCCTAATAGTTTTTCTTCTTTTGCAGGAGTCCAATGTATTGATTGCTGCTAACAGTCAGGGTACAATTAAGGTAAGTTTTAAAATGTTGACCAGCGATAGCAAAAAGATTACAAAAAATTAGAAGAGACATTTTCAAGAGTTCCATTTTTGTACAGCTGTTTATAAATTAAAATTACTTATTTGCATCTACTGAGGGGGTGGGAGTAATGTCAGCTGCAAATTGGTGCAGTCCGGTTAGGAAAAAATGTGGAATGTATTTAGCAGTTACTGGTTTTCAAGACATGTATAGAAAACAAAAAGCTGCAACTAAAACATTGTACACTCCATAGTCAAAAGAATGAAGTGATGCTTAAGTTTGTGAACCTTTTTAAATGTTCAATATTTTAGTATGTCTAATCTAAAATATAATCTGTTCTCCAGACAAGTTCCAAAAGTAGATCAAAAGAATTAATTTAAAACAAATGAGTCAAAAACATTCTAGTTGTTCATTTATTTATTAAGAGAAATATATACATGGCTACCATACATATTTGTCTATGGCAAAAGTATGTGAATCTTTGCTTTCAGTAACTGGTGAACTCTTGGGCAGCAATAACTGCAACTAAGCATTCCTGTAAACTGTTGATCAATCCTACACATTGACTTGAAGGAATGTTAGCCCATTCCTCCTTACAAAACACCTTTAACTCAGGGATGTTGCTGTACTTCCTTGCATGAACTGCCCATTTCAGGTCCTTCCACAACACTTCTATAGGATTAAAATCAGGACTATAACTTGATGGCTCCAAAACATTAACTTTCCTCTGCTTTAACTATTCTTTGATTATATGACTCGTATTTTGGAGGTTGTTGTCTTGCTGTGTGACCCATATTCTCTTGAGCTTTTGTTTATGGACAGATAGCCTGATATTTTCCTGTAAAATACTGGTACAATTCAAAATTCAGAGTTCCATCAATGATAGAAAATTGTCTTGGTCCAGAGACAGCAAAACAGGCCCAAACAATGGTACAGACACCACTATGTTTCATAACATGCTAGTTGCACACAAACATATAGCTTTGGATCATTTGTCTTAATAAATCAATGAATAAGTATAACATTTTTCACACATTTGTATAATTGGCTAGGTTTGTTTATCTAGTTCTGAGAATACATCACATCTTAGATCCGTGATGGCAAACCTATGGTGGCACGCAGATCCCTCTCTGCGGGCACACCAGCCATCGCCCCAGCCCAGCTCCACCATGCATACCCGCACCTCCTGCCGGCCAGCTGGTCTTCAGGTCTCTGCCATGCATGCGTGTGGGATGGGGCGCATGCAGGGGATGTGCGATTGAATGCATGGGTGTGAGGGGCATGTGGGGGGGCAGTCACATTGCATTTTGAGAGCTCACGCGGTACCCTGCGCCCCGTTTTGGCTTCCAGGCTGATGCAGGAGGCCTTCCAGGGTCACACGTGCATGCGCAGGGGGCTGGGTGCTTGCACATTGCATTATGGGTGCATGCACGTTTTGGAACACGACAACAAAAAGGTTAGCCATCACTGTCTTAGATCATACTTATGCAGAAATATTGAACATTCAAAAAGATTCATAAACTTTTAAACATCCCTATCACGGTTCGCTTCCATATGAGATGTTCTTTATTGTCTCTCCAGGTAGCACTCATAAATAGCTCAAATTTTCTGATCTTCATGAGAAGGATAGGGAATGTTTAGACAATTCCCTTTGGTCATTAAATGAGCAAAAATTAAATTAGTTATCTTCTCTCTTTGAACCTTTCTGATGTACACCTCAATAGCAGCACTTTGAACATTGAAATTACTTTATTTTACTAATTTATCCATAAACTATCAAAATATCATGACGATTTACAATAAAAACAAAGTCACAGTTGTCATTTCCAAATTAAGTGTTAAAAATTAAACTAAAGCAATTAGCAATTAAATGCCTATTCAAAACTTTTAAAACTCTCTAAGGAGATCTGTTCCATCAATTCTACATTGCCCAGAGTCTTAGTGAATTGGCGGAATTCATAAATTATGCAAACATTGTAGGAGTTTTGACAGCCTCCTAAAAACCCAAAACAATACACTACTAGTTTAAAGGTACAATATATACGCACACAAAATAGTGGATATAATCCTCCAACTTGTACAAGAAACAGGGCTTAGAAATGTACTGACATTACTTCCTGTAGAGGAAATAATTTCAAAGTGCACCCAGCTGGTCAGCTCCATCAGTCATTTAAACTGCCAAGACCCTCTCAATCTAATTTTTCTTTTCTTTTTCCACTACATTATTTAGTTCAATTGTTAGAGTCAGAAGCTCTGTGGTCAGGCTCAGAAAGTTAACTGAAGACACAGCGAGAACTGCTCAATTAAAGTAGAAATCCAGCATGGTTGGTGTATTTTACAAATTGCTGGAAGAATAAAAAGAGATCTTAAGAAGGAAGGATCTTGAGAAAAATGATAGAATTGAAACATTTATACAAAATCAAGGTCACCTGTTAGGATATATACTGTATATAAATTGTTACTGAATTACATATGGAAAAGGAACAAATTACAAATGTTGTTAAAGTGGATGCAATTTTTTAAAAAAGTAGTCACAGTACACTAATGAGAAATGCTATGGGGAAAAATCAATGTAATTTACTTCCTGATACAGCTTAAGGGAAAATTGGGATAAAGTATTTATAAGTATACTGATGATATTGTCTAGTTTGATCGTGAATCAGACACCACCTTCAGGACCAATCGCACAGGACAGGAGTTGTCCCTAGATGAGAAAGAAGCTCATCAAGAAAGATGTTAAGATTTCCCACACATACACAGGAAAACCTGTAACATTTTAAGCCTGAAGGAACCAGAACTGTTTTTTCCCATGGATCTCCTGTTGGATTTACTGGCAGTAGAGATGGTCCTGGTATCTAACAGTTCTATCATATACTTTCTTTTTCCTGATGCATTTAAGTTCCTCAGGTCTGAGTGGAGAGTACATCTCCTTAGCTATTGTACTTTCTTGCAGTCAGTATTAGTTTTCCATAACTTCTCATTAATGGACAATCCTGTGTCAGCTATCACAACTTACAATCCAAGAGCAGAGGGAACTCAGCAGGAAGAAAGCGGTCAAGGATGTTGCCTTCATGGCAGTTGCAAGCTGAAACAGTGTCCAGTTCTCACCATGATAGTTAGCATAGATTATGAATACACTGGTCTATAATAGAAAATGATATCTTGGGTTTATGTAGGGATCTGTTTTCTGCAGCTCACCCAGGTTTTGCCAACAAAATTTACATTGCACTCCCTTATGCCTATGTTTCCTGTGGCAAGGGGGGTTGCTTGTTTGCTTGGTTTTTTTAGCTCTTCCTGGCTTGCTATTCTAAATTTGGGGGAAGTAGTTATCTCCTCTAGAGGAAGAATCATCTGAACATTTCTAAGGCTTGCTTCCAGAGAGAGTGTGAGGGATATACCCATTATAAAATGCCACACTCCCCTGTAGTAATACAGATTCACAGTAAATTCAAGATATTGTTTACTACACATATTACAGTTAGGTAACTGTATGTCTTTGACTCTACCCAAGCCTTGGATAGTATGGAGGAATATTTCTTTGTTGTCCTTATCAGATAGATTGGTAATAGACTTTTGATCCTGTAAATGTTTACTCCATCTCAATACTCCATCCCTTGCTTTTGAGGGATTTCATGTTCAGAGGTGATATATTCTGAATTGCTTTCCATATCAATGCTGGAATGATGGTTATGAACTTAAAACTTTTGACATTAAAATTACCCCATTAAGCCTGAAGTTACAAGTAGAAGAATCAGCTGTGAAATTATTTCTTTGCCATTTTGATACAAGAGTCCTTTGACACTGGTTCTTAACAGAGCTCCCTATTCTATTGAACTGGAGACTCTGGTGGTGAAAAAGGCACAATTTGTTTTTAAAATAAAACTAGAGTTGGGAATAACTAGAACATATGTGGGAGGGGAGGCTTTACCTTTACTGAAGTCAGCCACTTTGCTTTTTTTTTCAGTTCCCACATAAGACTAAGTGTAGTATTGTACATAGTTTTATTATTAAATACAGTGCTGCTCTGCCACTTTGTTTGTGATACTTGGTAATTGAACAAGAGGGAAGAGCAATTAAGCAACAGTTACAATGCACAAGGGAGATTGTGTTCTGCTCACCAACTTCACATATGTTCTTTTGATAAAATATAACTATCATCCTGCATTATATTTTCAGGCATGTAAAGAAAAACTCCAGCTACCTGTAGCACATCTAACCTTGGTTAAGAGAGGGGAGGGTATTTTGTGTTTCTGAGGCTAATTTCCCCCCTCTTTTTCCCCCCCACCAGGTACTGGAACTGGTGTGAAAGGTTTTCTCTCTCTCAAGGAGTGGAATACTTGATTCAGCTTTCATCTGAGATTCTCAGTGGGACACAAAAATGAAGATAATTTGCTCTTCCTTCTCAGAGTGGTCACATTTTGGGGGGCAGGAGTTCTTTTCTTTTATGGATACCCTTAGGGCAACTTGGGACTCTGAGAAGCACCAGTGGATTCAGAATTCAAAACCATCAACATTAACTGCACAGACACGCTGCTGCTGCTGATTCTATTGCTTATCTGATTTTTACAATGGGGTGGGAGGAATGAATGGATTCCTTTAAATAAAAGCAGATGCTGATGCAGAAAAGAAATGGTGAATATTCATTGAACTAGACATAGAAACAGGATGTCCCTTTGTTGATAGGCATGGTAACAGATTTGCCTTGTTGAATGATTTTTGTGAGAACTATGCTTTGAACCATGTTCTGGATTATTCGTACTGGTCTTTTTTCTGTTTAGTCCAAAAAGTCTGGTAAACTGTCTAATCCTAACTGGAATATTGTGAGCATGCATCTGACTTGAGACCCTCAAGTGAAATTTCATTTAGTATTTTTTATTTTATTTTTCAAATGATATGTTCGGGCCATTTTTTACTATTGAAGCTCTCTGTACAACTAACTAGTGCAGACTGTCCAGTCTGAGGGAGGGCATGTAAGCAATTTTATTTCCAAGCCCATCTGCTCCTTCACCAGCTCTCATGCCTGCCAGCTATATAAGGATCTCATCTGTGATGTAGACATGTGTTGAATGAGAGCAGATGTGACACGACATAGTTATCCCTATACAAACCACTAAATTGTCAGTAGCTAATGACTTTCTGTCTCTTCTGATTTGAGTGGCTATTGAAATTGCTTCACGAAAGGCAACAGTGCCTATCCACACATTACTGTCCCCAATTTGTTCATTCCAATCATCTCACTATCTGTGTCATTTGTAAAAGCCAAGCATTTTGAATGTTGTAATATATTTTGGGACAGGCTTTGGTAGCCTTATTTTTTGAATAAACATGCATATTCTTAATTGTACAAGTGAATGGGAAATAAACTGATTCCAAATATTTCACATTGTTAGTTTGTCATCCCAAAATAAGACTTGTTTGGGGGAAAGGAGGTGGGCTTCTTAGTTGTGATGGCAGTATTATTTCCTTTACTGTGACATGGAAACATTTGCCTACATTAAGGGAACAAATATGAACTGAAGACAGAGCCATCAAACAATTGGTGGGAGGATGATCCATCAAATACAGTGGCTCTTTGTTATACCTCTCTGGTTGTTGTTGTTTTTTAAAGAGACTTGAGCTCACCCACAAGTGCTCCTATAGTTTTGGGAGCATGTGCCGATAGTCATCTTGCTCAAACCACTGGTTCCTTGCTCACAGCCAGCACGTTTAAGAACTAAGTTTGGGTATTTCTTATTCTAACTTTACTTCTAACTTTCAGAAATTGTTGTTGACTGCCTTTCAACTATTAGGGAGCCTTAGATTGACTAGTCTGAAAACACTGGGTGTTTTCCTTAGTGAAAAAAGTTTTAAATACAAGTTTATGGACTTAAATATTTTTTATATACACAGCAAAGGATGAAAAATTATAAATGGACTAAGGGTCCAGATAGATTTGAAATAAGACTTTGGGATAAGAATCGTTCATATGGGAAAGTATTGTATTTATTGCAATATCCCAAGATCATGTGATCACCTTTTGTGATCTTCTGACAAGTAAAATCAACGTGAAAGCCAGATTTACTTAACAACCATGTTACAAACTTAACAACTTCAGTGATTCACTTAACAACTGTGGCAAGAAAGCTCATAAAATGAGGCAACACTTATTTATCATCTTTCTTTGCAATGTAATTTTTGGACTCAAATATGGTCATGTATTATTTGATTTAAATGGATACTCAATTCAACTCTGAGCAGCTTACAATTGGACAGAAGCAGAAAAACAAGAACTAAAAGCAAAATAGAACAAATACCCAGAATAAAAAAAAGTAACAAATAACAGAATAATCAAGGCCAGATACTACATTATTCATTTCAAAAAAACATGATTCATGGATTTATCTTGTCTTCAAAAGGCCAGCAGAGTTGAGGCCAACCAAACCTTGGGAGAATGATACTCTGGGTGAGGCATACTTCCTAGGTTCCAGTGAATGACTTTCTTTTATAGAAAAGACCCCAAAGCATGGCTACCCTGCTGGATTTCATGAGATGATCAAAGGACATTTGAACAGGTGGATCCACAAGTAGCCCTGTGCCATGAAGAGTTTTATAGGTGTTCATTTTCTCTGGGGCCCTGGTAAAGTGCGTGAGCCTGTTTTTTGGCTGCATTGATTGTGCATGTTTGCTATGCATCGTTACTTTATATTATCTGTTTTGTTTATTGTTTTTAATTGTCATGCATTTGAGCTGGATGATCACATACGAGTGAAAGTATGAATGAATAAAATTAAAGATGACCACATAATGTCCCAGAAATCTTTATAGATACCCCTAAACTGTTACTCACTTTCTCCTTGAAGGGCTTAAGAGACAATTTTTCTAACAAAACAGACAAAGGAGTAAGGAATGAGAAAGTTGCATAGTGTTCTGAAGCAGATCCTCAAATTAAATGGAAAGTGGCTATACTTTCAAATATTTCATTTCTCTGCTAAGGAACATTCAAATTGCCTAGCTTTAATTAGAAATTTAGAACTCCCTGAACAAAGTGATGAAAGAAATTAGAAGTAGCTAGTTTTTTTATTTACAGCCACTTAATTCATTTTCTTTTAGGTAAAGTCGTCTATGTATACTCCAGCTGCTCAATTTAAGATTTTTTCAGTAGCTTCTTTTGTCCCATGCCTGAGTAACATCTGTTACTTTCTCCATGTATTAGTCCTATGAACATTGATTCTAAATTTGCTCTATTTTTCAATGACAACATGCAAACTACTGTACAAATATGCAAAGATATTGAGTACAGCTATCTTTTACTGCAAAATTAAAATCAAAGTCAATATAGCTGATGTTGATGAAAAAATTACCAAATGAATAATTTTTCAAGCATTGTTACCATAATATTCATAGCCCTTGGAGCTAATTGATTGCCAGTGCTTTCAGCTCTTTTTAGAGGTGGATCATGAAACTGGATTGATTCTTCTCAATCCTTAGCTATAAGGTATCTTCCTTGCAAGCTGCCTTGCTGACCTCCTCTGTGCTTCCCTCTGCTGGGCTCTCCTCCCCCGGGAATTGGGTGGGAGAGGCAGCTATTCCTCATCAGAGGTGGTTTGGAGACTGTCATCTCTGCTGGCTCTCTGAAACTGCTCCACTCCTACAGGTGGCTCTCCATCCAGTTGCCCCCCCCCCACTGCCAGACAGCCCTGGCACTGCCTCATCCTGGACTCTTCATTCATTCGAAGGGGACTGTGTCCTTCCCATCAGATGGTCCTGGTAACAACTCCTACTCCTCTGAACCAGCATCCAATGAAGCCATGACATCACCTTTCCAGGGTTAGACACGTTATCTCTTGGTTTGCTTATTTTTAATTTAACAAACAGCCAGGACAATAGTACATTATTCCACTGTCTCCCATCTCAATGGAGCCTGCGACCCATCTTCTGAGTGGCTACTAGAATTTCCCATGCATCTCACAGCACAGTTAGGAAAATGACTTCTCCCTTTTCTCTGCTACACTCAAAAAGCCTGCAAGCACTTCACTACAGCTTGCTCAACCAACCAGACTCTGTATTGAGCCCAGAGGTGACCTTGGAAAACTATGAACGGACAGTTTCAACAATGTACTCAAGCATGCTTAACACCACCTTACCTCCTGGGGTGTAAGAAGAAAGGAAGAGAAAGTGCAGTCAGGTTATTTGAGATTCTGTTGTTATAGCCTATATCAACATAGTATAGTGCCAGTGAAACTTAGGGAGTTCATTGCCTGGCCTGACCTACCTCAAAGGGCTGATAAATTCCCATGACCCTGAGAGAGGGGCACTCAAAATTTGATTCACTGGAGTCCCAAGTGGTGGCATTCTTCACTCTTCTGTGGCTTTTCCCTGCGGAAAAAAGCCATTGCTTCAAATATCATCCTTGTTGCCAAATTATGTATTGGCACTCTGGCGCCATTCAGGAGCAAATTGATGCTACTGAGATTTGAAGGCAAAAAAGGATTTTACCGCATATTGAGAAAATTAACAGAGAAAGGTATTCCAGTCCACAGCCTTTCAGTATACTAGGGACCCCAAAAATGGCAGCAGAGGAACTCCTTGAAGCTGGTAGTTGTGAAAATAACACATGAAGATCAATTTGTTACTGTGCTCTTCATATTGTTTTATTCAAATGGAAATTGTCTAAGAGATTTAATGTCGTCCTCTGCAGTATCCAAGAGAAGTATCCTAAATGGGGAGGGGGTACAAAATCACTACATAAAACATTTTGATAGCTTAACAGAAACTCCATACTGGTTGATATAGCCTCCAGGAATGGGTTAATCTCATCTGTTAGCTGATTGGACTGAGCCTGCCAAAGTGGTTTATATCCTGCCTGTTGCTATCCTCAGCTTTTTTTTCTCAGTCACTCGGCTTGGACAGATGTGCCAAACTACTGTTCCAGTTGTAATTGACCTATTCTTGGAAACTATATCTACAGATTCATCTTACAGTGAGTTTTACAACAGACTCCTAACCTTTGGGGGAGTCTCTGGGGAAATTCCAGCAGCAGAGCTTAGGCTCAAGCTGCAGTAAAAGCTGTTTTTTCTCCCAGTGGGGGTTAGTGGAGCTTCCTTAAAGACCTCCCAGCTCCTAACCTCAAACAGCAAGGGGCTTCCTTTATTAATAACAGCGGACCTCAAGGTCTGAGCCTCCCGATAGCCGCTCGCCACTAAATAAAGCGGCGATTCGCGTCAGTGGCAAGCAATCGGTAGAGGCATAAAACTGATTCCTCCCTGTTGCCACTGCTTGGATTCCTCTCTCTCTTCCCCTTAGAGGAGCCTGCAGCTCCCACTGCTGAGAGGGAGACTGTTTACCTCTGAAATGGTCTCCTTTGAAAAGCGGAGCACTCCAGAATGCCGTGGCAAACCGCCATTTTGAAATTTCCATTTTTGGCGTCAGGGCTTTTTGAACATTTTGCAGCCCTTTTAATTGGAATATAGCCACTAGGATCGAGTGCCACATTTCCAAAAGAAACACGGCACAGGCTGCATTAACAGAGAAACGAGCAACCTTTCCTCGGCAGAATCAACTACAGGGAGAGGGGGGGAAATCAGAGTGAGAAAGAGAGAGAGAGAGAGAGGACAGAATTGAGAGCCCCTGGGACAGGGCCCAACCCTTACCCCATCCACAAATGGTTTTACAACGTAGGCACCAACCTCGCCAAGATAATTCAATTGCCTCAGGTGGATGATCTGGTGGTAGCTCTGCACTCCTCTTCAACCATCCCAGGTGACCCAGAGGAGATTTTGCACCCAGAGGACAAACACACTGAACAGTCTCTCCTATGGGCCCATCAAGCAGTGGTGTGGGCAATCCACGCATCAACAACAGCCTCATTTTTTAATAGGGCATTGCTGGCTTGGCTACGCCAAATCAAGGAGAAGGCAACAACCCTAGATGGCAGAATGCAACAGGATATCAACAAACTGATTGCAGCCTTACAGCTATCTGCAGATGCCACTCTTAACGTGGCCAAATTCATGGCCAAGTCAATGGCCTCCATGGTTGCATCCCGCCGCCTTCTGTGGTTGAAAAGTTGGCAGGCCGACCCTTGTCACAAGTGGCGCTTAGCATCGGTCCCTTATGAAGGGGACAAGTTGTTTGGAGAAGCTATGGATCTGTGGTTATCCGAGTCCAAGGACAGGAAAACATTCCTGCCTTCATTCTCCAGGCACTCTGATTCAAGACCCTTTCCTTATTTCCGGAGACCATCTTTCCACCCTAATGAATCAGGTGCGGGGTTCCAGAGATGTTAGGGGTTCTATACCCAGAGGCAGCATCAGAAGCAAGACAGGCAGGACAGGGTTAGGCCCTTTAGAACCAGACAGCCCTTTTGGGGGGGGGAGGTCATGCCTATTGTCACCTCAAGTGAATGCATTTCACAGCTCCCCATCGGGGACTGTTTGACCCATTTTGTAGACTGATGGGGGAGTCCACTTTGGACACGTGGGTTAGAGAGACTATATCATCTGGGCTCTCCCTGGAATTTTTCTCCATCACCTCGAGATTTTTTATTAGATGCCCATTGTCTAATGACAGAGCCCGCAGGGCCCTCATTTTCTGGATATCGATGCCATACAGCCGATCCCTGAGGATCAATAAGGGCAAGGATTTTACTTCATCTTGTTTCCAAACCCTCAGGGGGGCTGGAGGGCGATCCTAGACCTTAAAAGATTGAACTGGCATATTCAATACCGCAGGTTCAAAATGCATTCACTCCATTCCATTCTAGAAGGGGTGCGACAGGGCAACTTCCTCGCATCTATTGACCTTACGGAGGCATGTACCCATTTTGCCCCTCCACAGATTCTGTTTCAGGTTCTGTTTTAATGGCCATCACTATCAGTACCAGGCTATGCCCTTCGGATTTTCATCGGCACCCAGGGTATTTACAAAAATTATGGCAGCCCTAGCAGCTTGCCTGCGGGTCCAACCAATTCGCATTCAATGCTACCTAGATGACATTTTACTCCTGACACCTTCTGAACAGGAGGCGTGGGAGGACTTACTAATTACCTCACAGACCTTTATTAGTCATGGTTTCTCCATTGACTGGGGAAAGAGCCATTTGACACCCTCCAATCAATTGCTTCATTTGGGGGCTATTATTGACATCATAGAATGTAAAGTATACCTGTCCCAGGAGAGGTTAGATAATATTCAGGACCTAGTGAAGGTAATCCAGAGGGACAAGACTACCTCAGTAGCTGTACTCTCTAAGCTCCTAGGCAAAATGGTATCATGCTTTTCCATCGTTCCCTGGGCTCGCCTTCATTCCAGAAACCTCCAATGGTTTTTTTTGCCATTCCAGAAGTCGGGCAGGGGCTGCTCTCCTGTAAAAACACAAATACCGCACGGTGTCCTCAAGTCACTACATTGATGGACTTTCCAAGCTCTCAGCATTGGCAGCCTGTTCCGGGAACCGGACCGAGTCGTCCTGACCATGGGCACCAGCCTGTTTGGCTGGGGGCCCATCTCCACATGTTGATGGCCCAGGGACAATGGCTCGAGACAGACAGAACATCAGGCATCAACTGGCTGGAGCTCAGGGCAGTCCACTTGGTCCTTCGCCATTTCAAACAAGAGGTAACAGGTCAGCATCTACTGATCCTAACAGACAATGTCACCACCAAGACACATATCAACTGTCAGGGAGTCACCCGATCCAGGACACTCATGAAAGAGGCCAGACAGCTGGGTCAATGGGCAGAGAGGCACCTGTAATTGATGAAAGTGGAACATATCTCGGGTATCTCCAATGTACAGGTGGACTGGCTCAGCAGAGCAGCCATCGACAACGCGGAATGGCGTCTGCATCCGGACCTATTTCTGAAACTGACTCACTGATTTGGCCTACCTCAGGTGGACCTATTCACCACTCAGGACAACATACACCTGCCGAGGTTCTTTGCCCGGTTTGCGATGCCAGGGGCAGAAGGCATCAACGCTCTCCTCATTCCGTGGCCACCGGGGCTATTGTATGTCCAATCACACTTGGCCAATAAAGAATTCTATTCTATTCTATTCTATTCTATTCTATTCGAAAAGAGAGATTTGAGATATTAAGTGAAATTTTGAAAACAAGCAGTTGTAGAGTTTTAAGGAAGCCACTTTAAAATTATCCAACTAGTGTTTACAGAGTTCCAGGAAAGTATACAGATAAGGCATACATACAGAACAAACATACATACATAAATAATAAGGCTAATCAGCAAGCCTTGGTAGAAACACACATCAGAGCTAAACAAGTACAGAAAGTCAACTTGTGACAGATTTGTTAAACTGAACATTCATCTAGGATTCAGTGAGTGCACCATACTCAATTTTCTAGATATATTTCCTTCATTTTGGACAACCAATTAGAGTGTTTACTGGGTAAGAAACATAAATCTTGCATAGTTCATGTGAAATAGCTATTATCTCAAGAGTTATCATGCACAAAGCAGCCTCAAACCTTGTAGCAGCAAGTTTATTTTATTTATTTATTTCGTCAAGCATGTATTAGATAACAGATGTAAGTATAAACATAATTATTAATACAAGAAATGGTTACTAATAAAGGGAATATTAAGACAGGGACTGAAGTCCCTAAGGTGCACTTATCCACGCACCTTAGGGACTTCTTAGGAATGGGGTGAGGTCGACAGTAGACAGTCTAAGGTTAAAGTTTTGGGGGTTTGGGGAAGAAACCAGAGTCAGGTAATGCATTCCAGACATTGACAACTCTGTTACTGAAGTCATATTTTCTGCAATTAAGTTTGGAGTGGTTTACCATAGGTTTGCATCTATTGTGTGCTCAGGTTTTGTTTTGGTTAAAGCTGAAGTATTCATTGACAGGTAGGACATTGTAGCAGATAATTTTATGTGCTAGACTTAGGTTGTATTGAAGACGGCAGAATTCTAAGTTGTCTAAGCCTAAAATTTCAAGTCTGGTGGTATTTTGTTGCAAGTAGAGGAGTGGAGGACTCTTCTTGTGAAATATCTCTGGACTCGCTCAATTGTATTAATGTCTGTTATGCAGTGTGGGTTCCAGACAGATGAGCTGCATTCAAGGATTGGTCTAGCAAAAGTTTTGTATGCCCTAGTTTGCAATTCAATATTATTGGAGAAGAAGCTACGCAAGATTAGCTTAACAACTCTTAATGCCTTTTACATTGGGCTGTGGCACTTAAATCATTTGAGATGAGTACTCCAAGGTCCTTGACAGAGTGAGAGTGGTCTACGAGGTCGTATCTGCCCAGCTTGTATTTTGTGTTCTAATTTTTTTTGCCAATATGTAAAACAGCATTTGTTGGATGAGATTTGGAGTTGCCAATTGTTGGACCATTCTGAAACATAGTCAAGGTCTTTTTGTAGGGTAGCAGTATTGTCGATGGTGTTGAATAGTTTTACATCATCAACGAAGAGACCGCAGTTGCTTGTAATATGATCTCAAAGGTCATTTATGTAAAGCATAAAAAGTGTGAATCCTAAAACGCTTCCTTAGGGGATACCACAGGTGCAGGATTTGATAGGGCATTTCCTATTTTGACTACTTGTTGTCTCCTTTGATAGGAACACAACTATTGACATGCAGGGAACCAGAAATGCCATAAGATTTTAGTTTTAGAAGTAGTTTGTTGTGAACCACTGAATCAAAGCTTTACAGAAGTAAAGTTTTACTATGAAAGAAACCTCGTGATAGTGGTGGTGGGGATAGGGAATATTTCAATGAAAGTAGAAAATGAAAAGAAACAGCAAGTGACTTTTAAAAACTACAGTAGATGGAAGTGGATTGACTAGTGGGGGTTTCTTTTTGTTGTTATGGTGCCAAGGCCAGATATGTATGGTTGGGACAGACCTTAGCAATGGTTCAATCAACCTGTTGCTGTGGCTATATGAAGGTTACAAAGTCCTGAGGGAGATTTTGAGACTCTTTGGGTCTTTTTAGGACAACAAATTAAAGCAAAAGAAGGTTTGGGACAACTGTATGAGTTAGTAGAGAGGGATCCTTGGGGGGGTTGGCTTTGTGGGGTCAGAGTGGGAGACCAATAGTAGATTTGGACCCAAATCAGACCATGTGGCTGTATAGACTGCAAGATGAAGCAGATGCCTTAAAATTAAATTTTCTTCTGCTGATCAGACTTTTGGGCAGCTCATGTATGCTACATCCCTATAAGTTTGCTTCTTTTGTCTCAGTATAACAGACAGTGTGTTACTTTTCTTGTTGCTTAAATCTAAGAACTACGAATCAAGAAACTGAAAATATAAGCTTAGCTTAACTTTTTTCTCCTTGCCATACAAGATACACTTAAAGTGCAAACTCCTTATGTGTGTCTGTTTCTCAGTCCCTAAGTTCCTCTGTTCAGTTTCAGCCAAATGGCCCAAAGGCTGCCAGCAGTATGTCTGGAATGTTATTTACTTGATCCATTCTGGGCCATTTCTTTGTAGTCCTGTGTAGACCACAGTTAGGGATCATTTACTTAAAAGTATCCAAAGCAGCACCCCAAGTTGTATAGTTAGTCCTCTCAGTGGGCGGTTTTGTACTAAAAGGGAGCGACATTATGTGTTTTAGCTTCTGTGCTTTTTCCCCCCTTGGTACTTTCTTTTTATTCTTCATAATTTGACTTACGGTAGTTTCGGTAGTAGAGTCTAGGGGAGTTGCTGTTTATTCTTGCTGCTTGTTCTCTGTGATTCTATTCCTTTGTTAATGTTTCAGTCTCATGTAATGTCTTTTGTGATAGTTCTCTTGACAGAATATGACCTTCTTTTCTGGGTTGGTTTTTTTTTTTTTGGAGTGGGAGGTGGATCATGGATGCATGTGTTTTTTTGGTTACTGGGTGTGTGTATTTTCAGCAAGTTGAAACCACCGTTTTTCAAACATGGCTGTGCAAGCAGATGCCGACAGAGGAACCTGTTTAAGGAGAAGTGTGGGTGTTCATACATTTTTGAGGAAAGGGTTGGGTTGGATAATAAGAGGTTTTTAGAAGATGGATTATTGCATCTTGGAAATATCTTAAGAACCTATTTTATGGAATATGTTGAAAGGATGGAAAGAAGACACCTATACATATATGTAGCTTGTACTTGTGTGAGCCATATATTACACTGCATTGAACTATGTGGTTCTTTTTCTATGGTTCTTGATACCAATTTTGAGGACCTGCAGGACAGTCCTGTGGAAATTCACTATATAAAGAAAAGGCAATGTAGTCCATTCCCTCAATGTTTCTAGTTTCAGAGAGAATTAAATGCAAACTAGATGTTTCTGAAGGAGCATGGATGGCATTGCAGTGAAAATTGATGGCCAGATACTGAATTCTGGCAGATGAAATCTCTCCAAAAAAGGTGAGATCATGGTATTGCCCTCGTGTCCTCTAGAAAGCTGCTCCTCAGGAGTAGGTTCCAGAAAATGTGATTTTTGTGATCAGTTCAGTGTTGAGCAGCTGGAAGTTGAAGGATTCCAACCAAGTAAAAGGGTGATTAGAACATTGATTTTGCATCGTTACAAACAGACTAATAGTGCAGATGGATTTGAAATAAGATTCTGAAATTAGTTATAAAAATGCTTTCCAGTGGAAGATGTTGCTTTTTTGAATTATTTAAAAAATAGATTTAGTACGTTGGAATGTGCACCTACAGGAGCAGTAAGGGATACTTTTGGTAACACAGCGCTTCCCCAGAGAGAAAGGTTGCGGCTCAGAGTTTGTGGATCCCTGTTTTAAGAGAGGGTGAGAAGTTACTAAAATTGTTTATACTTGTTATGAAGGGAGAAGTCAGTTTTTGCATATTTCTTTTCTTTTCTTTATCTTTACTATATCCTTATTTTTCCTATCTTTTCTATTCCTTTTCCAATCTTTTTACCTTTTCTGCACTTTCTATTTTTTATATCACATTCTTTGATATCCTTTTTAATTTGTATTAGTTCTTATATTTTAAATTGCAGTGTTTAATAAAAACATTGTTTACAGATTGTTGTCATGTACTTGCATGATGGCATTTTCTAAGAAATGTAATACTATCCTAGGTTATCCTTTGTTTTAAAAGCCATAAAATCTAAGACGTACGGCGGCTATCTTAGATGTACTTAGTTATAGTAGGAAGCTGCCTATTATGGCATGTGACTGATCCGTTGTATGAGACTTGCACAGACTAGAAGCTGAGAAGAATTTTGGGTGGAAATTAATTTAGAGAAGCTTAGGATGAAAGGTGGGTGGACAGTAATGACTTACATTTCCTGCTGGGATTATTTTACACTCAAATCTAGGCTCCCTGAAGCAAATAAAGCACATTTGGTTTCAGATTTCTCTTTCACCTGTTTTCCACATATAAAACTATTTCCAGAGAATTTTGCTTTCCCATTTTCTGGAAAACTTTGTAAATATTCTTGCTCTCTAAAGTTTAACAAAAATGCACTTCTTTGCAGCTTACTGTCCTTTTTTATAACAGAAGATACAATAAGTTACTGGAGCTAGAATTGCTTTGAATGAATTTACATAAACAAACTACTGGTAAGTGTTAGTCGTGCTTTGAACCATTTTGCTATATACCAGGAATTGTCTGGAACCCTGAAACTTCCTTAGAGAAGAGCCTGTCGTAAACCTATCATTTGCTGAAAGGGAATGAACTAAATAAGGTCAAACCTCACCTTAAGAAATAATTTGGCTCAACTTTCCCAACTGGCTACATTCCAGATGTTGAAATTCACCAACTGAACGGCCGCCCCCCCCCACACACACACCCTGCTGTTATGCTGCAGGCTTGGCTGATTTCCAATACTGACATTCAGATTAAAGAATTAGCACTTCACTAAACCTAGTATTGTACAGAAGGTTTTGTGCTCTGGTTGCACTGACAAGCATTATTTCTAGAGCTGCCATGAAACCTATCCTGCAAGTAATTACAATGCCAGATTAGTAAAGTAATCAGATAGGTTAGAATCTGACATTTTTAAGGCGTGTGGTTTGCTGTAATTTTGGAAGCTATGGGAGAAGGAACTTCAAATTGACAGATTGAAAAAGTTGGTGGCCAAAGGAGGCAGAATCAGTGCTGAGGAATGGGCAAGCTTTTCGATCTGGGGAAGTCCTGCTGGGAGATGACCAGAGTGTGTGTAAACCTTATCGTAAGTAGTGATAAAAACTTTTAAGCAATCAGCATAATCTGACCAGAATAAATTCCATCAGGTAATACTAGAAGCTAGAAGTAATTTAAGACTGAAAGCAATTGCTATGGACATTTGTGTCCGGCTGGGCGGTAAAGGCTAGGAAAATTGGATCTATGATATTGATTTAGCTGAGGAAGAATTTTTAGGAAACCCCAATTATGTTTTAGCATGGTTTTATACAAACTAGGTGAATAAAAATTTAAATATTACGTATATTAGTCCAATTACTTACCCGAGGAAAATGAAACTGTTGCTTATCGTATGGAATGTTGAGGTTGCTAAATTCAGTTCTTAAATTGAAACTTGTTTCTTAAACAATGTGGCAGAGAATGTTATGGTCCTCTTTCTGTGTGAAGGGTCATTATAGCATGAGTTTTAAATCACTGTTTCAACAGTATTTGGAAATACTGCCATTTTGTGATTCTATAACTTTAATAGTTTTTTAATACTTTTATAGTTTTATAACATACGTGCATTAAATATCTGTGTAGTACGTACATTAGATGCAGTACTACATAAAGGAAAGGACATATATTTATCATTAAATTCATATGCTGCTTAACCTCACTCTGCAAAGCAACTTTGACTTCATGTTTAGTGCTAATGTATGTCTTTAGTAAGATTAAAAGAAAGATTAATCTAACATAATACTAAATGTGAGGAAAGTCTGCAGTTCATACTTCATTCTTACTTTAATTCAATAAGTCTATCTTGTATTAGATGTGAGAAGATGGCAAATAAATGACCTTGGGAGATAGGGTGATTTTTACAGCGGATGTTTTGTTTTTGTTTTTCATCATAACTTGATTATTTTGGTCTTCCAACCTGGTGTGTGTGTGTGTGTGTGTGTGTGTTGCAAGTGAAAACTGAATTGTTCTTTCCTGTGAAGTTTTTGTTCATTTTATTGACTACCCATAGTATTCTAAGGCCGGTTGTTATATCTGTTGTAATGAGTTTGGCCTTCTTACATTTAATTTAACTCCTATTTTTACTGCGTTGCCCCACTTTCATTACTAGATCTTGCAGATTATTTGCGTTTTAAACCATGCAAGAGTGTCATCATCATAATGTAGGTTATTGATGTTTTAAAACCACACTCACCTTCTTCCAATTAATTCTCTCTATATAAATATTCTACATAGTTTGAATAAATAAGAGGAATGCGTACAGCTTAATCTCTTTTACCGACCTGGTGCCAATCTGTTTGACAATTTTCCATCCAGACTACGGCTTCCTATCCTTAGGATAATTCACATATCCACCTCTAGTACCAGTAACAGTCACAGATATTTGTGTTATAAACTTTCCACCAAAGATTCCACACTAGCAGCTATTGTTATAGTTTCCCTCAGATATGGATACCTGATGTCTTTTGCCAAAAACATATCATTAAAACATACCAATCCAAAGCAGCCTTTGCATTGTTTACAGAGATAATTTTATGGAATTACCGTATTTTTCTGAGTATAAGACGCACCTTTTTACTCCCAAAAAGAGGGTGAAAACTTGGGTGCGTCTTAT
>JANHFT010003608.1:101907-113118 GCA_032467955.1 Pseudoxenodon macrops | reverse complement strand
AAAAAAAAAAAAAAGTGAGAAAAAATATTTTTCTTTTTGCATTCTTTGAATAATAAACACAAAAGAAAGGGACTCTACGTTGCATTGGGCAAGGTTTTTGCACTTCAGTGATAAGTCAGTGCAGACAGTACTCATGAACACACCCGTACGTACATATACAAAGTAGGATCTTTCCCCCCCAAGGAATCCAGGAGTTGGGAGTAAGAGAGAAGAACTCGGGATGGGGGTTTCTAGGGGCCAATCAAAGTCAGATCCAAGCATGCAGGCATCAGAAAGAGGCGACTCACTCAGTGCTATCAAGATTCCCAGCACAAACATGATGGAGGCCATGATCATCCCCACCAAGCGCAGTGTATCATAGTCTGTAAGGGGGAAATAGGAAGAGTCAGGTGTTTGTGAAAAGATGACAGGACAACGCGTAGATCTTAAACCTAAACATTTTTTCCCCTATTAGGTATAATGGCAGGGGGGTAAAAATTGATCAACAAAATATATATTTCATATCGCATTAACAGCAGCGAGGATTGTATTTGCACAAAACATGAAGAAATACCACGAGACGAAGGAGATAATTAGGAAGATACTGGATCGTGCAGAAATGGACAGTTGAAAATTGAACAGAAAGAAGATACAGAATATTATCAAGCATGGAACTTATTCTACTAGGGGTTGGGGAAAGGTGTGTGGGGGGTGGGGAGAAATAAGAATATAATCTGTACTGCTAAGCAAATAAAATAACCCAGACAACACGATGTTTATTAAGCACTAACAGCAATAGAAAATCAATAAAACTTTTTCTTTTTTTAAAGTCAGATGTTTGCGATCATCCCAACATATTCCTATCAGGAACACCCTGGATTGCTCCCCCATCATCTCAAGCCATACCACATTTTCTTCATTTCTTGAAGAAAGAAACTCCAAACTTCCTTTCCCCCATCTGAACCATTATCTGCAAACCTTTCAATGATGATCACCACTCACCATAAGTAAAGGGGTCGACGGGCTGGCTGGTCTCTGAGGAGGAAAGAGGGCAGAGAGTCAAAATACAGTGATCAGACAAAACTGCTGAATATTTTATTTCAAGAACTTTTATTTTGGCTGAGTTTCGATTGGGTGACGTTGAGTTTACTTTATTGTCATTGCACAATGGTACAACGAGGTTAAATGCCGTCTCCAGTGTACATTATAACTATAAAAATAAAAAAACACAAACACGCATCCTTTACATTCTGTATAATTGAAAAGTCATAATTATAATAAGTCGTTCCTTATACTTTGCTACAAACTTTGGCTTAAACACCATTCTTCTGGGTTCGTTCCCCTGCTTCGCATGGATAGTGTCATACCATCGGTTAGTAGCTAGGTGGCACTGCAGTTAATCATATCTGGTTAGATTCATTAGTTTCTCATATCTCTTCAATTTTCTTGGTTCCCAGAAGTAAACAAAGGACATGATCCTAACCTGTCGACAGATCCAAATCGCAGCTCTGCCCTTAATGCAACACTATTGCAATATTTAACCTCATTCATCATTCATTCAATCCATTCATCTATCAGCAATGCTCCATTATTCTCTCGATTGGAGAATCTGGCCAGTCTTTACACAAAAAGAATGAACAAACAAAATATGATGGGCCAAAAGCAGTGGGTGCATTAGATATTCGGTTGTCTTAGATATTCTTAGCAGCCATTTGATAAACAAATAAATAAATAAATTTCTAAAAATGATACGCAAAACAATACAACAAATTCTTTGAACACATCTGCCGTGCACCTTAAGTTAGTTCCGTTTGATCAAACGATCTAAACGAGATTTCACGGTAGAGTTTCCAAGCTGGGTCAACCGTATTGTTGAGTTTAGGAAACTCACAGGCTAAACTTCTGGCTGTGATTGTCAAAAACCAACAGCCGTTTTCTCACCACACAACAAAGTGGGAACATAAAAGTAAGTCTGTAAGTCCTAAAATAGGTTTAACCTCATGTGTGTATGTGATGTGTGTGTCCCTGTGTATGAGTCGGGCAGTTAATATAAATTCATTTAATAAATAAATAAAGGCAGGCTTGCTTGCAGCAGTTCTCCATTCCCCCAGAATATTAAGCTTATTCAATGAACAAGTTTTTATAATGATTTTAACTAATTTACTGAATTGGAGCCTCTGCTAGATTCATGCTGATCATTGAATTAGAAGCTAATTAAGAAGACCGGGCTAATACTGTAAAATCTTCCCAAGGTTCAAATTAATTAAGATATTTGCAAGCCAAAAAAAAATATTAGCATGTGCTGAAATGGACAGACTCACCTTAGAAATTAAAGGAAAAAATGAGACAGAATATTACGAAGTATGGGACAAATGGTATCAATGGATGGCAAGGAGGAAAAAGGAAATGAAGAAGTAGAGATTCAAGAAGTGAAGAATGGAAACGAGCTTGTAGTGTAAATATTTAAAGATAAGGGTCATGTACATAAGATCAGAGTAATAATGTATGACAAGCAAAAACTGTAGTTGTTGTTATGTAAATATGATGTAAATGAAATAACTGAAACAGGATGGCCACACTATGTCCAATGTTTTTAAATGTTTGTCTGAATAAAAATTTCAAAATGTCAAAATAAATAAATAAAGGATCCCAGAGAAACATGTGAATATGTGTAGAGAGATTTTAAATGTGCGTCTAGGTTTATAACCCAAAACAAATGTCACACAACACAAGGAAAAAGGGAATGTTGGGAACACTCATCTGTTTCAGTAGGCATCTATAATGTAACCTATAATAACAGAAGCTGCAAAATTCTGTTTGACCCAGGAAAGTGAACGGAGTTGGAGCCACCAACCAAAGATCACCTTGATGAATTGGCCACCCTTATAGCATGTCATCAATTTATATATAAGCCACCTTTAAAAAAATGCTCCAAAAGATTTTTTTTTCTTTATTGCTACCCCTGCTGTTGCTATGATGCATGTTTCATAATGGACACTGGAGGTAGTAAGGGTGACAAATGAGATATCAAAAACTGATTAAATAGGCTGTGCAGGTGACAAAGCAGAGAGAAGCTAATGAAAAAATTACATATAATCAACAAGGGAGATGAGAGAAGAGAAAAGGCAGCAAATGAAAGTTCCAGAATATGAATTTGTCTGCCAGGACTTTGTTTAAATAAGTGGTTTGTCTTGATTATGGCATCTAATGTGAATTGTCAAAATCCCCATAAAATAATTCAGGTGTTCAAGGAAGAAAATAACAATCAGACAGCTGCAGAAAATTGTAGCCAGTTGGGAATAATTGCTAGGACTGTTTAATATAGAAAATGGGATGGAGGATAATTTCACATCCTCAGGACTGAGTCCTTCTGTCAAGTTCAGAGATATTTCTGATGGACCTTTGTCTCAGCGGAAACTTATGGTTATTCTAGTTTCAGACAGAGTATTCAGACTTCAGAATGGAATACAGTACAGAATATATCCTGGGACTTCATAGTATTTAAAGACTGATCTTCTAAACCAATACACTGAAGAGTATATAATACCCTCTCAAGAGTTCCAGTTACAGAAAATGTTTGGATGTTCAAAAATATTTTAGATATTTGTTTCCTTGTGGTCCACCCTTGATAATACTATCACATACAAAGGCTCAGGTGTCCCTCAGGTCCTGCTCTGCCTGCAATGTGGACGACGACAATATCAGGATGTCGTCGAGATAACAAAGCAGACGTATCAGCCTTGCTCTCAGTTTGGCCGCTAATACATCCAGGAGCTTGATAAAGGTTCGCAGGGCTGAAGAGAAGCAGAAGGGCAGGGCCCTGTATTGCCAATGATGCCCCACATAAGCGAACCTGAGAAACCTCCTGTGCGAGAGTCTGATGGGCACATGGAGGTACGCCTCCCTGATATCTATTGAAGTTAAAAGATCCTCTTGCCTGATGCAACCCAGGATTGTATGCAGGGATTGCATCTTGAATCTTGTGTACTTGATATGTATATTGAGGTCTTTTAGATTCAGAATAGCTCTCTGCCCTCCTGAACTCTTGGGTACCAAGAAGAGGACCAAATAGAATCCAAGACCCCACTGATCCACCGGAACTGGCTCTATGGCCTTGATGTCCTGCAGTTGCTGGATCTCGGACTCCATAGATGCCCTCTTCAAAGAATCCCTGGCTATTGGGCACTGAATGAATCTTAATGGAGGAGTGGAAACAAACTCCAGGGTTAGGCGCAGCCTCACGGTTTGTAGTGTCCACACATCTGTCACAGTATCCTGCCATTGGTTGGCAAACAGTGTTAACTTGCCATCAATGGGGACGTGAGATTGGGCGTCACTTAGAGTGACAGCAGGATCTGTTACTGGCGCCTCTAAAGGGCCTTCGGAATTGTAACTGACGGCCTCTATCTTGGAATGATGCTCTGTCATAAGATTGAGGAAAGGATCTTTGGTAATTTGGGACCGAAAATCCCCCCTCATTACCCCGAAATACCCCGATAATATACCTCTCCGTATATCTTTGAGAATGGGGAAGGTCCTTCTTTTTATACTTTCCCTCAACTAGTATAGGCTCCAGGACCTCACCGAAAAGATGATTCCCTTTAAATGGGGCTGCTGCCAGTCGCCACTTTGACTTAGCGTTGGCCTGCCACTGATGTAGCCACAAGAGGCGTCAGGATGTAATATTGGACGCCAGAGCACGTGATGCGAATTTAGCCGCACTTAATGTCACATTTGCCTGAAACGCTGTTTCTGCAATTAATTTACTGTTGTCTTGGTGTAATCTCAAATCATCAGGCGCAGCCCTGGTCTGCATTTGATGGAACCACATCAAGGACGTGCGAGAAAAAAATGAAGCTGCTGTGGCTGCCTTAATGGCCCAAGCAGCCGCCTGATGAGTCTTATGGGCCGAAAGTGCCGCCTTTCTGTCCTCGGCCTTCAGTCCATCTGCGGCATCAGATGGAAGGATGGACGTTGAATTCAGAGAAATTACAGGAGTGTCCACCTTAGGGATTTGTAATATATCAAACTCCTGCTCTGAAGTATACAACCTTTTGTCCATCCCACTGGGATTAGGAATAGCTTCAGGTTGTCCACATTGTCATTGTATTATATCAACAAAAAACTTGGGGGAAGGTATTACCTCCTGTGCTGTAACCTGTTCGGTGAAAAGAGCGGCCCAGGGATCCTGTTTATCAGTAGTGGACTCTAATAGTATCTTGACCCCCATATTGGTGGTTGATTTGGCCGTAAATAATAAAGGCTTGAATAAGTTAGGATTGAACACCCCAGAATACAAGGATCTATCGTGAAAAAAAACCTCATCCTCAGACAAATTATAATCCCCCAGTTCCTTATTTCCCAGTGATGAATCCTCATCCAGCTTAGGCAGAGGAAGAGAGAAATCTGTCTCAGAATGCCAATTCGATGGCATAGGGTGTTGCCTTGCAGGGCCTGGCAATGGAGGACCCGCAAATCCACTTTGCTGTAATGAAGAATCAATGCCCTAGGCAATAGTTTGAGCTATGATGTTACGCAGCTCAGCAGACAAACCACCATCCTGCCCTGTCTCTGGACAGAGCCCTGCCGCTGTGGGCGTGAATGTGGCAAATGGGCCTGCCATCATAACCTGGGAAACAGGTTCAAACCCAGCTGAGGGTAAGCTTGGGTTGGAATCCCTACCCAGATCACAAGAAGTTAAAGGAATTTCCCGTGGCTCAGATCTGTTAGGAGACCAGTTTAACTGCCTTGTCCTTCCCATAGAGCAAACTTACAGAGAGATTCCACTGCCACTAACAAAGAGTAGAGTACAGGTAGTCCCTGACTTATGACCGTAACAGAGACCAAAATTTATGTTGTTAAATGAGATAGTTGTGAAGTGAGTTTTACCCCATTCTATGACCATTCTTGCCACAGTTGTTAAGTTAATCACTGCAGCTCCTACCTTACTGACATGGTTGTTA
Source organism: Pseudoxenodon macrops (assembly GCA_032467955.1). NCBI lineage: Eukaryota > Metazoa > Chordata > Lepidosauria > Squamata > Pseudoxenodontidae > Pseudoxenodon > Pseudoxenodon macrops. The sequence continues at coordinate 107,176 of JANHFT010003608.1, read as the reverse complement.
AATGAATCTGGCTTCCTCATTGACTTTGCTCATCAGAAGGTCACAAAAGATGATCACATGACTGCGGGACACTGCAACCGTCATAAATATGAATCAGTTGCCAAGCATCTGAATTTGGATCACGTGACTATGGGGATGCTGCAATGGTCATGTGAAAAATGGTCATAAGTCACTTTTTTCCGTGTTGTAACTTTGAACAGCCACTAAATGAACTCTTGTGAGTCAAGGACTATATGCTCGGAAAATGGTAGTCTCTGTTGTTGGAGGGTGAGGAAGTGACATGCGGACATAGACATAATTTCTTCTCAAAAGTAAAATGGTTATTATTGCTATTCAAGTAAATGTTCTTATTCCAATTATACATTGGCCTTAGTTTAATAAGTTACTTGATTTAGATTGATCTACACAGAGTTTTGCAGTTCTTTATCCAATTCATAATTTCCAGACATCGGTTTCCAAAATTGGTTTTTCTTTATTCATTCTGGATTGGACTGAAATGATGCATACACATCCGGTCAGTACCCCAAATGATTAGGTGTGATCAAAGATTAGTGTCACAGCTGTCAACTTTAGTTGCTTATTTACTATAGCATTCTATTTTTATGCTATGGAAATATCAAAACAATATAATCAATATTTAATAAAATTTATATGCTGCCAAAAATGGGAAAAAGTTAATAACATTAAAAAGTAAAGCAAACAATAAACATTCAACACAAAGTTTTTAAATGAAAAGATATGTTCTGGAAATAATTGTATTTATAGACAAAACAGCAAAAGAATGTGAATTCTTGGGTAAGACAGATGGGGGTTTGGCTATCATTGTAAAAGTGCCATGCCCTGGCACTTTTATATCCACAATTCAATAGATTACCTTGTGGTCATTAACCAGCACAGAGGTTAAAATTTGCAATCTAGCTAATATACATTTTGAAATGTTGAGCTTGTTGCAAAGATGAACAAGCTTTTTAGCATATTTTGATTTAATATTGTCTTTTAGTCAATCCTTTTTTGTCTATATGTACTTTTTCTATCTATCATGACACTGTCAATTTAATTTGAATTAAATATTTGAATATTAATTCCCTTATGTTGTTTATTTAATGACCACAATAAAGTTATCTATCTACTACTTTAATAAACACTAAAGATCCATTAAGAATGGTAAACGTGGATCCATGCCTATTGCAAGTATGATACTTCATCAGGAAAGAATTTCTTCTAGTTATGATAAGCACGATGAGTTTGTAGAATTTGTATTCTTACTGACAGCAGCATGTGTTATTCTGAAAATCTAAGCACTAGAAATAAAAGCCTCTCTTTGCAGATTCAAAGTAAGATGAATAGCCAAGCTCCCACATTTTTATGCATTCAGAGTACTGTCTCAGAAACTGCTGTGAATAAAGCAAACATCTATTCACCGACTCACATCATCATAATTGTGCAAATACATGCTATGGTGAGCCTAGGAAAGCAGGTTTCCTTGATGTGCCAGAATTGGAAGGAATTAAGTGTTCAGGAAAGTATCAAGCTGATCTTGATGGGTAGGGGAGATAGGCAGGGGTGATGGAAGGGAACCTGTTTATGCATGAAAGCTAGCAAAAATATTGCTAACAAAGAGACTGTCATTATGTTACAGAATACTGAGGACAGCAGAAGAATGGATCTCCATGAAATCTTTGCAATGGTTGTGATGTATAATGGAACCCTTTAAATGTGAAATGACTTACAGGTTTATAAATGTACTGTATGAATTTGGTTTCCAGCAGTGTCACTTCAACATGGAAAATCTAAATTTTGGACTTCCTAAAAATGTTGATAGTACCTTTCTTGGAGCAACGTCTGGCTTAATATACACTGTGTTATCCATATTTCAACTTTAACAAATGATCCGAAGTCCTCTAGAAGTAGAGGATACATTAGTCTCCACACTAAAATAATTCAAAAATTGTTGTTAGCTTTAGATCCATATATCTATAAAGACATTTAATTTTGGCTTCATGATGCCTCACAAAACATTGTTGAGTATCACGTTCTCTTGCATAGTTCCTCTCATGTCCAGCCTGAAGCTACAACCAACTTTTTAATATGTTTTGATCTGGTGTTAAAGTGGCATTCTTCATCTTCTCCCAAGATAAGACTTTCTACATATACGGTGCAATCTATGGTGCCTTAGCAGCAATGGCGGGCATATTGCTGATGGATCTAAGCTCTGATGATCTCTGACAGCCTCCACCATCAAGTAATCTGCCTGTCTTCTACCTTTTTTACCAACATTGATACCAGTTGAAAAATATGTCACACATGAAAGGTAGGTTGCTCTGTTGAGCAGTGTTTGGCTACCATATGCTATGAAAGAGCTCGTCTGTTAATTCATACCTACTGCGGAGATTATATGCACCTGGTCCATACAGGAGAATAACAGGGCTGCCAGGGAAAGCAGAACCAGCCTTTACCCATTTTGCAGATCAAGCTCAGATGGCCAAACCTATTAACCATTGACTCTTCCAGCTACAGTCATTAAGGACAGTGATTTCCTATCAGCAGGAAATCCACCGTTACAAGAACCATTACAAGTTTACTTGTCCCATTGAACACTGTTAGGATAACACCGTGTGCCATTGTGCCAGCCTTGTTACTGCAGCAGAATAAAGATTGGCTTAAGGTGGCGTATATTATGCTGGATATACTTTTGTGCATTTCTGAAAGAAAACACATTAAACTGACTATTGGAAGTACCCATAATATGCCTAAGAGGTTGAACTGCCAATCAGAACACCTATTTCAAATTGCGGCCTGCTAAAGGGCTTTAGCAATTCTCCATTGTTAAATCTTGTTTCTTCTTAGTTGACAGTTGGCAGAACAAGACTGACATGGGGGTCCCTAGCAGGTTGTTTTCCTACTTATTGTTGACATCAATGAATGTTCTATGAGCTTTCTTAAATGCCTCGGGGACAGTGCCTATTTAGTCTTGCAATTATTTCTCCCTCCTTTAATTATAGTCACATTTTGAATACATCCTTTCATTTAAAAGAAAGTGCAAACAGGTAAACACATTAACACACCAGAAGGTTTTGCCCTCACCTTTCCCTCTTGACTTGCCAGCTTCGTATGTACAGGCATAGGCTTTGCTTTTCACTTTTAATGCGAGTAATGGAGATGCATTAAGCGTGTGTAGCTTCCAGGGACCAGTTCAAGCTGTACGGAATCTGCATAGCCAGCTAATAGTAATAATAGTGATTAAGCAATACCATTTTTTTTACAAAATGGTTTTGCTCAAAGGCCTACAATCTAAGAATATAAAAAAAAAGAGAGAGTGCAAAGGGGAAAAGATTAAAAGTGGAAATGAGACAGAGTAAAAAAGCTGTACTGAGTAACTAAATAGACCAGGCATGGAGAACCAAACAGAAGAGGCTACAATAAACAGGACAGGCTGAGGTAAAAATTTGAAAACAGAACCCAAAATATGATTAAACATTTCAAGGAGGCAAGGAATGGACACTATGTTGAAACAGATGTGCTTTAAAGGCAATGCAGGTTCCAAATCTTCTGAACCACAATCTATATCCTTCAAAAATTCAGGGGCCACAAGTTCTCCTTAAGTTTGCATGTTACGGAAATAGTATGAAATAATATCTGCATTGTTATAGGAAATTAACAGCGGGGACTTTACAGCTTTTTTTGTAGGGGTTGTTATAAATATTTCAAAGAATATTAGGTCAAAGAAAATCTATCAAGCATGTCTAGGTGGGACATTCAGAGTCATGGTGAAAGTTCATTCCTCTCCCTCCCTGTGAAAAGGATAAAGGTCTCTGAGGGGCAGATTGACCACCTTTCTCAGATGAAGTTCAGATTCTCACAAAATACCATTTCCAAAAGAGTTTATAAGTATCCTTTTCTTCTCACTCTAGGCTTAAGATTGTTGATTTTAAGCTGTAGTTTGTTCCTTTGCTTTCCCTATTCCATGCTGCTCAAGCTTCTAGAATTTTCAGTCTTAGTAAGTAGTTTGACAGTGGTGAGGGAATTATTTGTTTAGCAGAGTGATGGCATTTGGGAAAAAACTGTTCTTGTGTCTAGTTGTCTTGGTGTGCAGTGATCTATAGCGTCATTTTGAGGGTAGGAGTTGAAACAATTTATATCCAAGATGCATAAATACACAATAACCTTTATTGGCAGTTGGAGTATCAAAGCCAACATGTCTTTTACCAAAGCCATGAACCATATTGAATTCAAGGTGGAATTCAATATAGTCCAGCTACACTAGAATACTACCAAGAATAGTACATCTTTTTCTGAGCTGGTGGGTACTTCTGACTTATGAAAGTTATGGCTGCCATAGAAAGAGCTTACTTATTCACAAGTTGCTCATAATTCCTGCTTTTACACAGAAGCTTTCCTGGACTTGTGGAGATGGCTGTCCATTCCCGAGATACCCCAAGCAGGGTCTCTTTAGCACTGCTAGTCACTTTAAAGGGCTTGCTGTCTTTGACCAGCAGGGCAGCTTTAACAGTCATCTCCCTTTCCCTCCTTTGTAATTCCCATAAGAACAATATCAAATGGATTGTTATGAGAAGTCATGAACAACTTTCCTACTGTATTGGCATTAAAAAACAACAACACACCACCAATATGAATAGTATCACATAGATACAAGAATAGCTTTAAACAAGGGAAAGCTATTGAACTAAATTGCATTCTTCTGCTGAGGTACTATGCACAATGCATGCCTCTTATATATACACATACAGCAATCTGTGCTGTTTCCTTAAAGTATATTTACACAAGCCAACCTTACCATCTCTCTTACAGAATGTCCAAACCAATAGCAGAAAAATGTATAGAATTTTTTTCTTATTCTCCTATGCTTGGCTGTTTAATCTTTCCTTCTATTTCAGCTGCCCTCCATCCAGGTCCATCTGATACAGTCCACCCTCTACTCCAGGCATTTCAAGGACTGATCCTAGAGTTCTGGTTTTGCTTTCAGTGGGATCGGAGCTGGGACCGCAAGCCCTGCGGCCAGCTTCGAATTCTCCACGCCTGAGGGTCCTGATTGGGACCATAAACCCCCCTGAAGAGGGAGTGAAGCAAAGGGGGGCTGCCAGGAAGGCAAAGGGGGGCTGCATCCCCCCTCCCTGAGCTGGAAAGCCCCCTTGCAGTGGCAGCAATCATGGCTGCCTTGAAGCTGAATCAAAACCAGAAAACCTAAGACGGAGCAGGAGGGGAAAAGTGAGTGGCTTGTGATCTGGGCAAAATCTTTCTTAAAAAATAA
>JANHFT010003608.1:86525-98608 GCA_032467955.1 Pseudoxenodon macrops | reverse complement strand
AAGGAGGGAACAATGATATTTTGCACAGAAAGAGACTATATAATCTCTCTGACGAGACTTTTATTGTTTGAAGGTAAAATTTCTCTCCTCATTAAATAGCATTTCCCACTGTGACATTGATTGATTTTGCTATTTAGAGTCAACTTGGTTTATTTTCACTTTAGACTTCTATTCCACTGACCGGGAGACCCAGGATGGAAAACCTTGAAAACATCTTCATTGGGTGGGCTTCAGTCCCCATCATGCAATAGGGCACTAATGACACTGGCATCACCAGTTATTACAAGAGTTATTGATATAACAATAGTTACATTCTTTGGACACTTTAAAGTGCTACACAAATGCTCTCTCTCTCTCTCTCTCTGTCAGACTCCTTGGATTGGTAGCATGTCTTCTGCAAGGCTAATGCCTGTCCCAGTACAAAGTACAAAGCTGGCTGGAGAAGTGGTGCTGTGCTGCCATTGGTGGCAGCTTCCCCCCCTCTCTAAAATGCTAACCCTTTTATCAACCTTGTCTGATCTGTGATGTTATTGTATCTGTATGCCCGGAAAGAACATTCGTTTTTCCAACTACCCAAGGCTGTCAAATTTTCATTTGGCAATATTGGATTCTGCATCTGAGTATAGGTTTTAATTGTACTAATATGCCCTTTAATAATGCTGTAACATTTCAGCAAATTTCACACGATGATAGCAGCACTAAAAAGGGTATGCTGGCACTTTTGGAAATGAATGTATTGCACCCTGCTGAATACTGATGTCCCTGTGGCGAGTTTGACTACAGTCTGAACCTGCTCCTTTCAGTCATCATTTTTATGAAGCCAGCGCTTGACAGACTCTACAATGCTGAGTATTTCACATTCAAATTTGGAAATAAGGATTTGTTCCACTCAGTGGGACATCTCTGACAATGGTGCTCCAAACATTAAAACCAATAGATAGAACCATCAAGAATATGGAAATGAAAGAGAAATGTTTGCTACCACACAACATAACATCAACCACTTGTCTTTATTTGTGGAAATATTTTCTCTTCATTTCTCAATAGCCCTCACAAAATGAACACTGGCATTGAACACATTCCAACTCTCATTCTCCACTGCTCATCATCTTCTTGTCTTCATTTCTAATCTTTGGTTCTCCGTCTGCCATCTCATCTTCTCCAGCCTGTTTGTAGCTCTCTTTTGCTTCTTGCTCTTTATTCTCACAGGACAGTTTTCCTTCTTGCCCTTTCACCTTTCTAGAAGCCTCTGCCCACTTTGCAACTTGCATATTTGTTTATTTCTGTTATGCCTCACATTTACATCAAGGCGTTATACATAGTTTCCTTCCTCTTCTGCCATGATGTTTTCTTCTAAATAACTGTAAGATGTCAGTTAAGGATGATGACTTGTCCTGGCCATATCCAAATAGTCTCCTTGCATCATAGCAAGCAGTTCTCACCCACCAGTCTCATAGCATGTATCTTGCTTCCACTTGTATCTCAAGGACAGCCAGTAGCAGGAGCAGCCTGCTGTTGTCGAAGTTATGGTTTCTACATTATCCCATTTCTAGACTTTGCATGTGGATGATATAGACCATACTGGTGTGCCTAAGCAAGAGTGTTTAAAAGAGGCAAATAATGTGAATACAATTCATTCTGCCTCTGTTTGGTTCCTGACCTTGTCTCCACTCCTAAGAGTCTGCAAAAGCAACTGGACCTCCAGGCCCCACTCTCACATTATTTATTTTTCTTTGATAAACCAGGCAATCAACCAATTGATTGGTCTCTCTATAGACATTAGTGCTGCATCATAAGGTTGACTGCTTGACAATAGTGCAGTCAATGGCACTAAGGGGGGGGGGAACACCAGGCCTAATTGATGACTTTTCATGTACTCATTTTAATTAGCTACTGAACATGAACCTTTGATTCAGGTTCAGCAGATCTGAAGAGGTAGTGGCCCACGGCAGACCCACACAGACTACACTATAAGAGTATGCTTTTCGGGGGGCAGCCTGATCTTTAAGATAGCATGATTTCATTGTATGGCACAGAATGTCATAGTTGGGTAATTGTGTGGATTTCTCCTCTAGGCCACCGTATGAGCTTTGTGAGTCTCAGAATGTATTCCTTTATTTATTTCATAAACATGTTTCCATGTGGCCACAATCCAAAAGACTCAGCAAGTGGATCTCAGACTTTGTCCATCTCACTCTAACTCAGAGGTGGGATTCACTTATCTTCCCTACCAGTTCGCAAAAGTGAGTGCGTGTGTGACTCTTCTGAGCATAAACACTGCCTTCTGCACATGTGCAGTGCTTGCGCATTATGTCTGGGCAGTTGGGCGGAGCCTCCTGCAGTTTCCGCTACCGGTTCCCCTGATCCGGAGAGAACCGGTTGAATCCCACCTCTGCTCTAACTACTACACCACCCACCCACCCACCTACCTATCTATCCTTCATGTTCCCTAGCTTCTTTTTCTTAAAAGATCTCATTCTTCACTTCCATTTAAACTTTCTTTCAAGCTCTTCTCATATCCCTAATCCACTGCTTCCTATGCTTGACTTATTTGCTCTCTCTTGAGTCCCTGTTCCTAAATTGCATTCTGTTGCATTTGATTTTTTAACCACTTTAGAGTTTATTTATTTATTAGATTTATATCTCACTTTTTTGCCCAATGGTGTCCTATTTTTCTCATCAACTCTGGCCATCATATCATTTATTCTTAGGATAAACCGAGGGGGGGGCAGTTTTAATTTTTGTATCTCCTCTGATCTAATGGCCTTTTTCATGTAATGAATTTCATCATTTTCTCGCTCCCATGCATCAGTCTCTCATGAGTCAACCTTCTTCCATGGGTCACTTCTCTGAGGACACTTTTTGGTTCTGCCTTTTTGCACAAGTGGGTCAAATTTCCCCAAGTCCCCTCTCCCTCTTTCTCCCTCTATCTCCCTCTCCTTTCCTTCTGGCTGTGAGTGACCTTCACAGAGTTCAATTGATCATCTGATGCCAGTCCTGAAGCTTTTATTATTTTTGTCTTAGCTCATCCAATGTGGATTTATTGACAGGGCTGAGACCACCCCAGGGCTTTTCCAGCAACCTGACTGCCGCGTGTGGAGAAATAATTAGTTGTTGAAGAGCCAGGAACAGATGTTGAGCTGACATCTCCTCTTCGTGGGTGTCAAAGCTGGCCATTCGCCGCTTCTCCATAAATTATCGCTGCCTATCCCTGATGCTGCATTTGTGTGTCATTAAAGCGGGAGCTTCTCCCACGGAACAGCATGACATTTCTCTTGCCGCTCTTCCTCCTGCTCCTTTGCAATCCCGATTTCCCTTCTCAGTTTCATATTTTTTTGTTGGGGGGGGGGTTCACATTGACATTAGCTTAACTAAGCTTTATTTGAATTTCTTTCTCTCTCAGGCACCATCTGAATATGCTAATCAATTAACAGCTTGGAGAACTTTCAGCTTAGTCAGATCTCTATTCTGCTGCAAGGAATAGGCAAGGGGTGTCATAGGTTTTCCTGATGTCCAGTGAAAAAACAATCAAGATGGGAGCTGGGACTGCAGGACTGAAGCTTTGCTCCTTTTTTATGGTTCTCATGGGTCAAGGCTTCAATTATGCAGCGGCAGTCACCAGTTTGACCTTTTTACTTCCCCACAGATGCCCCTGGATGCTCTTTTGCTGGTGCATCTTTTTCCAATCATAGGAATAAATAAGATTGGTTGTTATTTAATCTGCCCAGGCATCTGAATAACACAGAATATGTAATATGCAAAAATATTTCCCCATACACAAGCTGGGAGTGGAAGTTATGTAAAACCTAATACATGAGGGCATGATTTAATACTATATCTCTCTGCTCTTGGAACGTAAGAGAAGATGAACTGTATTTAGCATTCTGAATGAGAGAACAGAAGACATATCATATAAAGCCATGAAACAAAAAGCATAGGAAACTTGGGAGAAAGAAGCAGCAGCAAAAGCTATTATACATGTAATAAGGTAATTTACACAATTGCCATGATTTATGTGCCTGTGGCATGTATGTCTTTATTTTGGTATCATGATGATATGTTGAGAAACAGGCTTTTAATATTGGCCTGTCATTTGGACAAACTGATTTCCCATGTTTTTTTCAAGTCTAGGAAAGTATAAATAGGAACACCATAGCTAGATCATACAATATGATAAAATGAAATGTGGGGTTATGCACAGTATTCATATGACTTGTATATCCCAATAGGCTAGAATTTAATGAGCTGGCATACTGTAGTTCCCATGGTCAGTCGAAGCATAAATGATCCAACACTACTTCAGCCTAGCATGTTGCATATACTCAGCCTATGTATTTAACTGCATGTTAACTCTGTGTAACAGTTGACATAGTGATAATTTGTGAGATCAGTTGTGCTCATAGAAAGCATCTACCCCAAGATTGCCTTATAAGTCTTAGTAGACTAGAAGTCCAAGATATAGAGTAGACAAAGATGAAATGTATATTGTGACACATACTCCACTTCTTGTATACTTGCATTTTTGACATCACATGGAAGTACATATGGGGCAGAAATGGTGACATCTTGACCATTTTTATTGTTTTGCTGTTAACTGTGCATTCTATGCTTCTCAAACTTCTGAGGACCTTTTTCAATATACCATTCTGATAGCACTTATAGGCTTCATGTGTTTACAGCATGTCGTCATGGCAGGGTCATGTGACGTATCAGGTCTTTTCCCCCCTTTGCTAAACTGGGTGTGGGTGTGGCCAGTGCATGATGCATCCAGGCCGCAGGCTGGGAGTTTGTCAGCCCTGTTTTACAGCATTACCTCATGTGCTTACAACATCAATTTCCAAAGAGAAAAGGAAAAATCTTTAAAAAGTGGGTAGAGTTCTCCTTAATTATGCTTGGTGGAAGGTTCAGCCTAAAGGTGCTTCTGGAAGAAAATTATTAGGAAGCAGCAGATGATTGGATCATTTGTAAGTCGATGGGATCTTTTGGTTAATGCAAAAATAAAGACAAAGGAAGAAAGTGGGAGGAGATAATGAAGAATGGAAGGCAAACAGAAAGCAGGACAGAAATCGTCTTTCCCAAGGCTCCTATCTGAACTGTTATGTATGTGAATTCATTTCTCTTTTATTCCTCAGTCAATCTCGGTTCTTAAACAGATCTATGTATTTTATTGTTGTGCTTTCTGGATCAAAGGCAATAATAAAGTTTTTTTTAACATAATTTGCTTTCTCTTTCTTTAAAGTGGTCAATTATATTTATTGCAATAAAAAGTATTTCTTTTGAAAGGTAAATATGTTCTTGTCTCTCATTCACACAAAACTGGAAGATGAATTAATGCATACAAATGCAGTTGGGCTTCATTGGTATAAAAACTGTTATAGTTTATTGGTATAAGAAGCATCCTTTCACACCACATGAAAAAGTTATGTGTAGACGGCAATGGCTTAGGGAAGATTGTTTCCTACATGTGTTTTGCATGCTTATTGAACAAACATGCTAGAGGTTGGCATGATATTATTATTATAGTAGCAGTCTTCTGTCTCATCCCATGCTCATTCATTAATATGTCTGCAAAGAATCTTGTCATAGTCACTGCCTCATTGAATGTACAAAGATCATCAAATAAAGACTTAACACAATATCATTATATAGCCATGTTGTCCCTCCTTCAGTGATAAGGTACCATTTTGTGGAAAGAAATTTGCACCTTGTCTAGTACATTCTAGTATAATGTTCTGCATTATACAAATAACAGATTGCTCTTTTATGATCCTGTGTTTGGACTGTACCATTGTACATGGGATATAGAATAAAATAGAATAAGCCGGAAGGGACTTTGGAGGTCTTCTAGTCCAGCCCCCTGCTCAAGCAGGAGAACCTATACCATTTCAGATAAGTGACTGCCTAGACTCTTCTTAAAAATATCCAGTGATGGAGCGCCCATGATTTCTGGAGGCAAGCTGTTCCACTGGTTAATTGTCCTCACTGTTAGCATGTTTCTCCTTAATTCCAGGCTGCTTCTCTCCTTGATTAGTTTCCATCCATTGTTTCTTGTCCTGCCCTCTGGTTTGGGAAATATGTTGACCCTCCCAAATCCCCAATATTTTGGGGGATTTGATATCCCCCCAAATATTGGAATACTACTGTCATGTCCCCCTAGTCCTTCTTTTCTCTAAACTAGCTAAACCCAAATCCTGCAACTGTTCTTCACATGTTTTAGTCTCCAGGCCTTTAATCATCTTGGTTGCCCTTCTTTGTACTTTTTCCAAAGTCTCAACACCTTTTTTGTTATGTGCTGACCAAAACTGGATGCAGTATTTCAGGTAATACAGCTCATTCAATTTTCCTTCCAGCTTGAGAAAATAGATAGTAAAAAGCTAACATTATTAAGAGAATCAAAGAGAAACCTTTGATTAAAAATCAGACAGGGAAAATGTAATTTATCAGCAATTAAATTTTCATCTGAAATTATCGTTTAATGGAATTATCTTGGGTAGTTACTATATACAATTTCTCCTGAAATATTTTTCCAATTTCTCCCACTAATTTTGGTGGAATCTGGTGTGATTCAGAAAATAAGTTGTAAAGACAAACTCCACAATTCCAATTTCCTGCTAAATTCAGCTAGATATTGCTAGACTGTATCCTTGAAAATCTTTACTTCCTTCAAAGGCCACTTCTTTTTGTAAAGGGCATCAATATCTTTAATGAACAATATTGGACTGGCTGATGAAAGGTCAAATTCCAGAAACCACTAGAATGAATTATTTGAGTTAGAAAACCAAAATCAAATAATTGGTGCATTCATTTTTAGTGGTAAAATAGAAGTACAAAAGTGCCAAATCTTACTGCAACAAGAGAAGGGCATCAATTAAAATGTAGATTGAGTCTTCACTTGTTGAAATTACCCTACCTTTCTAAAATTACAAAGAATTTAAAGTTGGAGAAACTTTCTTGCTTACAAATCCCTGTTTGTCAATTTTTTCTTGTTTGGATTTATTCAAACTCTGTAACCATGAAAACAATTAGGGATTTTTAAAGTTGATCTTTTACTTTTCCACACACAAACGTTGTTAATTTTATTTTATTTTTTAAAACAATCTGTTTCAGGTGAAGTCACTAAAGTGATTGTGTTAAGGAAGAATTTGGGATAAAAGTCCTAATCAATGGAATAAAATTGGAAGTCCCAAAACTCAATCAGAATAGAACTGGAAGGGACCTTGGAGGACTTCTAGACCAACCCCCTTCTCAAACAGGAAACCCTATACCATTTCAGACAACTGTGTCCAGTCTCTTCTTAAAAACCCCCAGTGATGAAGTACCCCCCAGTTCTGAAGGCAAGCCATTCCTCTGGTTAATTGTTCTCACTGTTAGATAGAGTCTCCTTAATTCCAGGTTGATTAGTTTCCATCCATTGTTTTTGTCTTGCTTTCTGGCACTTTGGAAAATGATTTAGGAAGATCTGTCTGAATTGTCCCACAATAAACAAATTTATTTGTCCAAACATTAATTTGAAAGATAGATTATAATGTTGCAATGCTAAACCCATTTACTTCAGAGGAAAATCTATTAAACTTAATTGGCTTAATGTTGGGTGTATGGGTTTTATTTGTTCTAAGGTTACAATCCTGGAAATGAAACTTTTGTACTAATAGGACTTAGTTCTGAGTAAATTTACAAAATATTATTCTACATGGACCCAATCTTACATGGGAGCACAAATCCATACAAATTGCATGAGAATATTTTTCCCCTATGAACCCTGAAGGGATAGAATAACTGCAAAACCCATGTGATTTCACAATTAGAGAGGAGTTTTTTTTAATCCCTAACAGAAAGACTTGATTCACTGTTAGAGGCAAAATACATGAGATTAAGCCATGTTTCAATATAATAATACCCTGTAGAGGATTAATTAAAATATTGTTAAGAGGCAAACCATTGGGTATTTTGAAAAGAAAGAATGATGAGAAGCAAGAGAATTCAAAGCACACATTTCTGATTTCCAGATCCTGTATCTTACTTAATGGGCATTATCACAGACAATATCTCCTATCTTGATTGTTCTTATAATAACCAAGGAACAAATTTTCTGTTGCTCTATGACCGTCTTTGTAATTCTGGGAGTTAAGTTCACACATCTTGTTCCCAAATTTGAGAAACATTGTACTTCAACTTTTCCTATTTGATTGTATGGCTGTCCCCCATTCCTTTTTCTTGCATTTGGTATTATATGGGCTTTACTTGTTTGACACAAGCAAACTGAAAGTCTCACCAGGGAAGGATATAGTTAAGACTAGTAAATCTCAAAAAGAAATTATTACAGATTCCTGGTTTATGACCATAAAACCAGTGTATAGATAATGCTGAGCTTCAAATATCTGATTTCAGCACCCTGCTTAGCCCCAGAGTTTGCCAGTTGCCTTTAGCCAGCCAATCTTGGATTCCTGGCATGTTATTGAATCTGGGCTACAGAATGCTGCATGTACTAGATGGCAACAAAGAGCCACAAAAAACTACATGTTTTTGCCAGCTTGTGGTCAACTGAGTTTTGCAGCCTAGATATATTAAAAACCTATCTTGGTAGGATAAAAATAATGATAGTTACCACCTATGCATGCAACACTGAAATCTCTTGGAAGAAAAAGTGATGCAAATGCAGTAATAGTAATGACAGCTTTCATATGTGAAAATAAATCAGATGGTTAATGGAGGCTTCCTTGTTTCTGGAAAAGATAATCAAGCAATGAATCAGTGAACACCTAAAGTCATAACCAAAAATCAACATGAATTTGTCAAAAACAGATCATGTCAGACAAATCTTATTGCATTCTTTGACAAAGTGACAAAATTAGTGGACCAGACGAATGCTGTGGATATAATTTACTTGGACTTCAGTAAGGCATTTGATAAAGTAGACCACAACCTACTACTTGATAAAATGTGGGTTAGACAGCATCACCACTAGATGGATTTGTAACTGGCTTACCAACCACATTCAATGTGTAGTCCTCAATGGAACTGCATCTACATGGAGGGAAGTATGCAGTGGGGTACCCCAAGGCTCTGTTTTAGGCCCAGTACTCTTCAACATCGATCAGTTATTTGGATGAGGGGATGGATGGGGAACTCATCAAATTTGCAGGTGACACCAAGCTGACAGGAATAGTGAATGCTCCAGAAGATAGGTCTGTTAAGAAGGATCTTAACAGACTTGAACATTGGGTGTTATAAATGCACAGGTATAGTATAGGTGGTACCTGGGTCAATAGTAGTAACTATGAGAAGAATCTTGTCCCTTTTAAGTGGACAATCACTTAAATATGAGCCAGCAGTGTGCTGCAGCTGTCAAATAAGCCAAATACAGTTCTAGGCTGCATAAACAGACAGACAGAATCAAGATTACACGAAATTTTAATACTACTTTATAATACCTTGGTAAGGCCACACTTGGAATACTGCATCCAGTTTTGGCCACCACAATGTAAATAGATGTTGAGACTAGAAAGAGTGCAGAGAAGAGCAACAAAGATGATTAGGCAATTGGAGGCTAAACATATAAAGAATGGTTGCTGGGATTGGATATGTCTAGTCTAATAAAAAGAAGGACTAGGAGAGACATGATAGCAGTGTTGTCTGAAATGGTACAGGATTTCTTGCCTGAGCAGGGGTTGGACTAGAAGACCTCCAAGGTCCTTTCCAACTCTGTTATTCTGTTATTATTATTCTGTTTTGTTGTGCTAAGCCACTGAGTTTTTTTTTAACTTCAGCCTTCCTTTTCTCCTTCAAGAAGTACACAAAAATCCTAATTAGTTCCAAAACTCTATAGAAACTTTTCCTTCTGCTCAACTCTCTTCCCTCAGTCTTTCAAGATCTGACCTTATTCTCTCAGGCCTCATTGGTTACTGCTTACAGACTACTAAAAATGAGGTTATTTTTCACCCACACACACAAAAAAAGCAACAAAAAGAATGCAGATTAGCACGTGCTTGTTCATATTATGTGTCAAGTCTGCCATCTTCAGCATGCTTTGTTGGCATCCTGTCATAAAATATAGGGAGGGGTGAAGTAGAAGGTAGGGAGGGGAACAACAGGGTGGCAGGAACCAGAGGTGTTCATCCAGAACAGACTGGCCGATTAAGGACAGAACAAGAATGCGAAATTCCACCAAATGGGTGCCAAACCTCAAAGCCATTTCCAAAGCATCTAATTTGAATATCATTGGACACCGATGGTCTGATTAAGGGGGGAGGGCCAGGGAAGAGGGAAAAAGGCAAGCTTTGCGTGCGAATATTCAGATCCAGATTTACTTATCCTGTAACTGCTTGACTTTGGTAAATGTAAACCTTTCACTTTGAAAATGGAGTCGAGGGTCTTTCTTTCCTAAATGATCAAGCCTGACAATATGCCTACTATCATGTACTTATATTTATAAGTAATGACTGTAATTTTATTTGAAGTAAATGATCACTAAAAGGAGGATAGGAACAGCCATGTGAGCATCTGCCTCCTTAATGAGCTAAGTATCAGTAGAATCCTTCATTCGCTTCTTTATTGTTAGTCTGGACTTTCATCAAACAACTGGGTAAGTAGAGGAAGCTTTCACTGTAGGACTGTTTTCAAATATTCCTTCATTCTGCATTTGTTCGAAGAACAGATTCTGCCTTTCATTATTTAATTCTCACTCTTCCAGTCTGTCCTACACTTCTGCTCCCTAGCAATGCACATTTTCTCATGCCTCTATCCCCTAAAACAATCCATTTCTCTATTCTTCATTTTACTCTGCTTTAGTCTCTTTCTTTTCTTTGAGTCTCCCAACTGCCTGGTTTCTGGGAGAGGAGCCTGGAAAAAACAATGAGGCTAAAGGATCAGAACATGAGGCACATGCTTTTTAGAGTCACAGAGATGCTTAACCTGGTCTGCTCTAGTCACAGTATCTTTCCATGTGGGGCACACAGACCGACGGCTTAATAGTGTGAGTCACTTACAGTATGCGTCCCATTTTGAAATGGAAGTATGCAAAATGGACAGAAGGAACTTCACTTTTCTTTCCCTCACTGCAGTCTTGGTGGTATAAAAACCAGCAGACTACATCTGATTTATTTCCTCCCCCCACTTCCTCCCTCCTGCTTTCACATCATTTAGATCAGAAGCCAGAAGGCAGAGCTTGTCATGTTCTTTATTCATCTGTAATCCTGAAGATCAGATTTAAAATGTCTCCCCTTCACGCTGCAATTATAGAGTTGTAATTGTAGCATAGTGATGGCAGAGAAGAGATGTTTTTTGGTGGAATTATGGCAGGAAAAGAAGGGTTATACTTTCCCTCTCTGGGTAATGTAGTTTCAAAGGGGAAAAAAAGGATACATGAAGCCGGAGGCAATGCATTTAACATCACATAAAGTTAGGATCTAACAGTGGGCACCCAAAGTCATAATAAATCCATTTTGAAGATACATGAGAAAGAAGGCAGCAGCTCTGCTCTGGAGATCAGTAGGGTGAAGCTTGTGAGTTTTAAAAAGGATTTCCACCTTCCTTCAGTTTTTGTCAGTTGCTTGACAGGTCACAGACTCCATCGGGAATCATAAGAAACAGACAAACCTGGAGACTGGGCTTCCTACTCAGGATCCTGCCCCACTATTAGGAAAAGTAAAGCAGTGATATTGTAGGTTTAATGAGAGGATAACTAAAAATTAATGACTGCCTTTATGATTAATAGACAGTATTTTTGTACTCAGGAGAGAAGAGCTGTTATATATGCTAACTGGAATTATTCCTACATCATCAATTAGGAGAAACTAGCTATAAGTCAGAGGGAGAACAACGATATAGGCAAACTGCTGGCTTGCACAAACTCTCCTGTCCAGAGTACCAACATATTCGAGGCCAAATGATTACATTCTGGGCTGGGTTGAATTGCAAGGCCTTATAGTCCTCTGTGTGTTTTGGGTCCAGGGCTGAGTGAGAGAGACAAAATGTGAATAGGAACAAGAATTATTTATTTTTTATTTTATTTTATTTATTTATTAACAGAGTTGGAAGGGACCTTGTAGGTCATCTAGTCCAACCCCCTGCTCAAGCAGGAGACT
>JANHFT010003608.1:73739-83927 GCA_032467955.1 Pseudoxenodon macrops | reverse complement strand
TTTAGTTTAGTTAGAAGAATGTCCGGTATGATGGTATTGAATGCTGAACTAAAGTCTACAAAGAGGACCCTTGCGTATGTCTTTGAAGATTCAAGATGTTGTAGGATGTGGTGCAGAAATGCACATTACTAATACATCCCCACTGCTGTGATTTAGTTTAACTTAGAGTTAATAGATAGTGGCAGACCTATCCACATTGAGTTATTTTACAAAACCACCTAATCCACTCCCCATCATCAGATCTTAAGATGGTGAGTCACATCACTTCACATTCATTCAATCCAGCTGCTAAATTTCATTTAGTGATCTGCTTGGAGTCTGTTCTATATACAGTAGACGTCTGTCAAATCTCCACTTTTTTCCTCTATAGAGTCCTCAAGCTGCTTTCATCTTCCCTCACTGGGAAGGTGATTCATCTGCTTGCTTGCTTGTTTGTTTGCTTTAACTGCCCTTCTAGCATATCTTCCCAGAGAGAAAGCAAAGGGTTACTTGGATTATTGCAGTGATCGATTCTGACAACCCTATATTTGTAAGAAGCTGAAATGGGCTTGGGCATGATTGCATGAACCCTACATGCATTTCAAAGTCATAACAAAGTATTTTTTTCCATTTTTGAAAACATAAAACTTCAGTAATGATACCAATCATTGATGTCTGCTCTATCTTTCTAAAACCATGAATATTTAAATTCCATCTGTAAAATGTGATGGCAAGAAAATAGGAGGCGGCAATATTAGGGATGGAGTCTACTCAAAGGATTAAAGTTTGCCTGAGGATCCTTTCTCAGTGAATTTCCTCAAGACTGCTGATCTAAGGAGAAAGGTCTGAAAAGGGTTTCTTGTCTATTCCCTTCAGTTTGATTACTGGCTTTCAAATAAATGCCAGTGTGAATGCCAACCTATCACCATTCTCAGTTTAAAGCCTTCCTGCTCAATGCAGAAGGATCAGCTGCTGAAGGCTAAACCATATGATACATTAATACATTGAAAGCAGCTGTTATTATTATTTTTCTGACAGACTTCTGACCTTCAGCATGAGTATTCTCTCTCTCTCTCCCTCTCCTTTCTCTTTCTTTTCCAGTATTTTTCAAGTTTGGTAACTTTAAGATAGGTGAACTTCAACTCCCAGAAATCCTCTGCCAGCATAAATTGCCAAGTTTGAAAAACATAGGTAAAGGTTTCCTCTGTCCAGTTATGTCTGACTCTAGGAGGTGGTGCCCCTCTCTGTTTCTTAGCTGAGGGAGCCAGCATTGTCCAAAGACTCTTCCGTGGGCATGTGACCAGCATCATTATATGCCAAGGTGCACAGTATGCTTTTACTTTCCCACTGAAGTGCTATCTATTTATCTACTCACATTTGCATGCTTTCAAACTTCTAGGGGGGCAGGAGCTGGGTGGGGCAAGTAATGAGTGGGGCAAGTAATGAGAGACCCAACTGCCTCTTGCACAGCACTTGGGTCTCAAACTCAGACTGTCAACTTTCCAGCTGATAAGATCAACATCTTTAACCAATGAGCCATCTCACTCCTAGAGAATACTGTGTGTGTGTGTATGTGTGTGTGTGTGTATATCTATCTATCTATCTATCTATCTATCTATCTATCTATCTATCTATCTATCTATCTATCTATCTATCTATCTATCTAACTATCTATCTATACATACATACATACATACATACATACATACATACATACATACATACATACATATATGTTTTAAATACATTTTAAAATCTCATCCACATATGATGATCTCAACTTGTTCCCCACGCCACTTCCATATCTTATAATACTATCAGGGAAGAGTAAAGGGGCTGGTTCATGCTATGTACTTAATGATCTGTAAATTTATAGTTTAGCCCCGAGGAAGGCGAGGCTATGACTTATGTTCATGTCCATGTCCATGTGTCTTCTCCCTTTTTAGCTGCATGGGAAACATCACATAATGTGAGCTCTTTATGCCACATCTATGATGAAAAAGTCCAGATGATAACTGACTGGAAGCAAAGAGATGGAAAAAAATAACTTTAATCAGTGGACACTTGGTTGGGTAAGACAAAGGGCTATGACTAGATGTTTTAGCCTTTCCTCTGTTCCTTGGAAGATAAACCAGTATTGGAGAAATAAGTACCATAAATGCATATTTTTAAACAAACATAATTGCAAAACTATTTTTTTAACTTTAGACAAAAGATGCAAATCTTCCCTGTTAATGAAGATAAATATATGGTTGCCTTGATCAATGTCAACAATGAAATAAAAAAAAATCCACAGGATAATACAAAAGATAAGAAGTCTTCAGTCAGACTACAAGATGGTCCTGGACTGCTAAAATGAGGGAGGGGGATCTCTTTCACTGCAGTGAATTCAACTTATTACTTCAGGATACAAGATTCCGAAGAAACATAACTCCATGAACATCTTACATAGTTTTTTATTGTTAAATTTATATAGCCATTCATCTCATTGCCGTGACTCTGAGTAGCTTACAAAGTTAAAAATATAGAAAACAATAAAAAAATCAATCCAAAAATAAATGCATTACCAACAAATTACTATTTTACTGTTAAAAACATAATCAGTGGAAAAGCGCCATTCATTTTCCTAAAAGTATAACCACCTATCAGTCTCTCCCTAAATTACTTTGTGCATAGAAATGTAGGTCAGGAATCTTTAGCAAAGCACAAGCAACAAAGATTGAACCTAATATTCCTAGCTAAACTTTCAAGCTTCATTTCCAGAGATAGCAGATATTTTCTCTGGCTTAATCCTCTGTCTTGGACTTCCCATTTTCTGAGATTCCAATGAATTAATTGAGTGGCTGGGAAAATAGGCAGAAACCTGGTCCATTTCCTCAGCTTCCATACCAAATCGTGTCTTCTAATTCCCAGTTCTGCCTTCCGAGTCTGCCCTTTATTCCACCCAAAGAGCTCAATCATTCAGTTTCCCAAAGGGAGGGGTAAGGCATCTCTTGGGGTCTACATAACAAGCAACATTTCTGCCTTGAGAAGATGTTGGTCTTATTTCTGTGCCTATCCACAAAGGTCAGTTTTTGTAGCTTGCCATTCACAACCTTCTGAACCTTATAACTCATGGTTGTTTACAGGACAAGCAGGGCAGAGAGAGAACCAGCTGTTTCTGCATAAGCTGTAATTCAGCGTTATTAAGCTTTAGCTTTCACGGGTCTTAGCTGATTCTTAGGAGTGCCCACATTGGCTAGGATATATGGGAGTTGTAATCCCCAGCCCATTGGAAAGGTACCAAGTTGAAGAATGCTCTTCAATCCAAACTAAGTTATAATTAATACATTTCTAATTTTTAAGTAGAATCTTTCCTAATTTCTCATTCTGGGAAAGATGGATGCCTTGGGAACCTTTTACAAAATACTGAGAACCTAAAAAATACTTGCAATATTTAGATATTTTTGGTAGAAAACATGTCGCAGTTGACTAATTGTAAAGCAATTTAACATATTCAAAATGTATAAAAGCAGACCAACGAGTATGGCACTGTTTAAAACAATAAACATTCAGACATAGATTACATAAATTAATTTAAATGTTTCCACTTTGAACCATACATGCTTCTATTCCTACTTGTCTCTAAAATATAATGCAAGATTCCCAAGTCACATCTAGGGAACCATCTACTTCTCTTTGTATCTCATTCAAAGGGAAACAGACAAGATGGGTTTTATTCCTCTGGATTCAACCACAGCCCTAGAGCTGCACATGGGGAGATAATAAGACTATATTCAAGATACCATTATTGGAAAGGATTACTGAGATTATATACAGCAAATATTGAATTCAGAAGAAAAAGAAGTTGATGAACGCTAATTACTATTATGATTAACTTATGCCTAGGGTTGTGATATGTAGTTAACTATGTATTTTAATTAATCTAATACTTGATGGATTAAAAAGGCAACTGATAATCAGGCAGCAGCTTTGCAATGCTCCATTTTTAAAACATGCAAATGGAAGATAACTGCAATCCAACAAAAGGCAGAAGTTCACTGCAATGTATCTAAAATGTGCTTTCTTTTCAGAATTATTGCTTAATTCAGAATTATTATTTCTCATTTTGTGGAGAAATAATAAATTAACAACTATTGCAAAATATTTAAGTTCACGTAGAATGTTTATCTTGCTTTTGTTTGCGCCCCATTCTTTTCTTCCTTTTGACAGGAATTTATGTATTTATGGTTGTTTGGTTTCTCTCTAATAAGACAAGCTAAATTTAGCAGGTAGAACAGAACATTCCTCAGGGAGAAGTTATCATTTATTGCAATGACACATGCAAGAGTTACAATTTCCCTTCTCATCTCTTCCCTCTTTTTCTTTTCTTTTTTCTTTTCGCAACATGTTTTTTTCTACAAAAATACTTCAACACTTTCAAAAATTTCCACCAAATTTGTGACTACAGAAAGTGGGTTGGTGATGTTTTCATAGGAGAAGAAATACTTGGATGTAGCTTTGATTTTGTTCTGTCCAATTCTTTCTTGCAGGCTAGTGATAGAAAATGTACTCATAATTTCTTTTTGAAATAGTAACCCCTCTACACCTATGTGTAAGTATCAATGACAGTTAAGCATGTTTGCATAGAGGATAGATAGAAATGTCTTGTGGAAAAACAAAACCGTTGCAATTTTTTTCTAAAAAATATTGAAAATAAAAGAAAGGTGATGTTACCTAGTTTGGGTAATGAAACAAGCAAGCTCAGAGATCATCAAGGATTCCTCATAAAAGAAAGGACCATGGAAAACTTCTCATGTCTTAGTTGGATAATTTAGAGCTCTGAATTAAGAGATATCTCCCTCTGAGTCCAAACTATCAGCTGCAGAGGGAGTTGGCCCAAACTAGCATCAGCTTTGCCACAACAGCTAATCATTAAAATCAGGAAAGACTGTGGCAATGTGCTTCCTGGACCATACCATTTCCTAGGTGGGGGCAATCAGGTTCATTAACTATGCATAATGAAAGGCAGTCACACCTGTGTAGTTTTCAGTCTAATCGGGACATTTTCCCCTTCATGGAGCTGGGGTGGGCGTGGCCTGTGTGTGATGCATCTGGCCCGTGTGCCACCAGTTTGACAACCCTCTAGACTCTAACGTAACATTCTAACATTCTAATAAAGCAAAAGAAAAAAAAAGAAAAAAAAAGGATTGTACTGGTGTGTGAAGTTCCAGTGGAGTTCATCTGTTCAATGAAACCTTGGATGAAGCCCTCTCTCAAAGCCAAATTGCAGGTATCATGGGCTGAAGTTGGTCCTCTAAGGTAAGGCTGTTGCAGATTGGTCATGCCTAAATGCTTCACAAGGTAAAGTTTGTTCAGAGTGAAGTTGCTGGTGCTTCTTTTTCTTTCTTATATTCAGGAACTGTCTTCTTGTGCTGACTGCATCTAGTACAACAGTCTTCATAATGCTTTTAAAAATTTATTGTACTTAGCTTTCTTTAGACCCTGCTAACATTGTCAGAGTGTTTTAAAATCCATTGAAATCAACCATGCATTTATACTTTCCTGATCAACTTGGTCATCTCTCGCGTGATGGGTCCACCCCCCTGCCTCCTACCTGTAATTATCCCATTTGCTTCTGTTATGCTGATTAATGTTGGTGTGGCTCCTGCTATCTCTTTAACTAGGTTATTCTGCCTAAGCTGAATCTCCTCGGGGTGGTGGTGGTGGTGCTGAGCTGTTAGATGTTATGCTAATGGTGTTCCTCCCGGCTCTCTTGCCCATCTCTTTGTCTCCCCCCCTCTTCCTTGGTACGCTCACTGCTATTAGTGGGTCCATTTGTTTTGCCCATGCCATTGTCACTGGTCTGCGTCGTTCCTTGCCCTCCCCGTCTGTTATACTCGGACGTTGCTCTTCCGGGCTTTCCTGCCTCTGGTCCAGCTCGGGCATGCATTCACCCTGTAAATCGCTGTGCCTAATGGGTGAGGGTATCGCTGGTCTCCCTTCCCCGGCCGCGGTTGATCTACCCCAAATCCTTCTTGATGCCTTAATGCTTGGTAGGCTGATGGTAAATCACTATGTCTATTAATGAAGTCGTTATTGGAGAACCAGGCTTCTTTCAATAAACACCCACCTTTGATTGTATCATAGGACACCAACAATTTCAGTCCAGAATGCTATATGCTATGATCAATGACTGCCATCGGCAGATTAATGCGCAAACAGCAAGGGAGGAACATTTCCAAGCGCAATGCCACAGAGTACTGATGGACTCCCATCTTAATACCCTTGACCGTGCAATATGACAGGCGACATGAGAGTTATGCCAGCAAAAAACAACTATACTTAAGCATAAAGCAGAGGCGTTGTGGGCCTTTAAGACCCGCCAGATGGAAGGAACATTGGTACACAACTTATCATCGAAAGTGCTCACTGACACACAAGCCTGCGTGTTACAATGAGATGCCAGCTTCAATCTAACCGATGCTAAGACGATTGATTTTGTGGCAACCCTGGAGTTGATGGTCACTCGGCTTGAAACCACTGAGGAAGTGAGAAATTCCATCAGGCAACAGCTGATAGGACTGCTTGCCAACCACAGGCAGAGCAGGACGCTGTCAAAACCGGAAATGCTGGCCCTCCAGGAATTGAGAAGGGACAATTCCATTGTAATATTACCAGCGGACAAGGGCAGGGCAACAGTGGTCATGGACAAAATAATTATAACAACAAGGTCCACGATCTCCTTGGGGATACAGGTGCCTACCAGCCCCTAAATAAGGACCCCCAGGTGTCATTGAGAAACCAAATTAATAAGGTGGCTGACAAACTCAAAACACAAGGGAAGGTGGATGAGGAAAGGCTAAAAATGATTAGACCAAAGGACTCAGCCATGGCATGATTTTACGGGCTGCCAAAGATCCACAAAGCAGAGGTACACCTGCACCCTATTGTCTCCCTTTGAGGCACCCCCACATTTGATTTAGCTAAATGGCTACACAGGCAATTGCAACATCTGGTGGAGAATGCCACCACCACTGTGAGATCCCCCACAGACTTTTTGCAATGGTTGGAGAGAGTGGTTTTTGGAGAGGATGAGATGATGATATCATTCGATGTGGTATCACTTTTCACGTCCATCCCCCAGGAGCTGGCGATCCAGACTATAATGAAATTGCTGTTGGAAACAGAACCGAGAAATCTGAAAACGCTTAATATGGACGATCTTATACAACTATTAAAGTTTTGTCTCAAGACCTATTTCACATTTAATGGCCAGAGATATGAACAAACTAAAGGCACACTAATGGGATCCCCGATTTCGGAGGTGATAGCAGAGGCATTCCTTCAGAAATTAGAACACGAGGCAATGAAGGTGTACAAACCCAAATTCTGGGCACGTTATGTGGATGACACGTTTACCATCATCAAAAAACAAGACAAAACCGGGTTTATGGGGATCCTTAACTCCATATATCCAGACATCCAATTTACCATGGAAGAGGAGGCTGATAACAAACTGGCCTTCCTGGATGTACTAGTCAACCATAATCCAGATGGGAGCCTCGATACGGAAGTGTATCGGAAGACCACCAATACCAATCGCATTCTGCATAATGAAAGCAATCACCCCACCACCCAAAAAATCAGCTGTATTCGAACACTATTTCATAGGGTAGACATCCATTGCAGCACGTGGGCGGCCAAAGCCAAAGAGTGGGCACCTCTGTACCAGATTTGTATGCGGAACGGATATTCCATGGACTTCATCCGACAATGTATTCCATCCAAGATCCACCAGACCATCGAGGGCATAAATACGATACCAACATGGTAAGTGCTCCCATATATACAGGGAGTATCGGAAACCACTTCATGCATTTTGGCACCGCATGGCATTACAGTGGTGCACAAACCCATCCAAACACTAAAGAAGGTGATGCACCCAAAAGACACACTTCCAAAAGAAGAAACTTCCGCAGTGGTCTACCGCATTAATTGTGGCAACTGTGCAGGACATTACATAGGAGAAACAGCAAAAAGACTACGTACAAGGGTACATGAGCACGAGCTAGCGGTACAGTGCAAAGAACAACGCTCCCAAATCTGGACACATATGGAGGAGCATGGCCATGTATTCAACTTCAATGAGACGGAGGTGGTGGCCTATAATGCAACCAAAGGCGGACGTTTATTGAAAGAAGCCTGGTTCTCCAATAACAACTCCATTAATAGACATATTTATTTACCATCAGCCTACCAGACATTAAAACATCAAGAAGGATTTGGGGGAGATTGACCACGGCCGGGGAAGGGAGACCAGTGATACCCTCACCCCATTAGGCACAGTGATTTACTGGGTGAATGCACGCCCGAGCTGGACCAGAGGCAGGAGACCCCAGAAGAGCAGCGTCCAAGTATAACAGATGGGGGGAGAACAGGACAATGCAGACCAGTGAAAGGGCATGGGCAAAACAAATGGACCTGCTAATAGCAGTACCAGGGAAGAGGGGGGGAGACAAAGAGATGGTCAAGAGAGCCAGGAGGAACACCATTAGCATAACATCTAACACTTCAGCACACACCCCCGCCCCGAGAAGATTCAGCTTAGGCAGAATAACCTAGTTAAAGAGATAGCAGGAGCCGCACCACCATTAATCAGCATAACAGAAGCAAATGGGATAATTACAGGTAGGAGGCAGGGGGGTGTACCCATCACACGCGCGATGATGAAGTTGATCAGAAAAGTATAAGTGCATGGTTGATTTCAATGGTTTTTAAAACACTCTGACGATGTTAGCAGGGGCTAACGAAAGCTAAGTACAATGAATTTATATAACGTTCTGGAGATATAAAATATTAGAAATACTCCCACTACCCCAAAAATGTGGATACCCCTGTGCTAAAGTTTTTGTTAAAAGGGCCACAACAAATCAACAAGCCTGTATACCATATATTGCAATAGTTATTATATTAAATGTCTATTTTATTGACTCTTCAACAGTCTTAATGCTTTTTCTTTTTTGGGGGGGTTGGTTGGTTGTGCTATTAGGGGTCCTTGGTTTTTTCTAAGCTTCATTGTTTTCTTGCAGATGTTTCATTATCCCAACTAGGTAACATTCTAATCAGCTAACTACCACTAATGATGTTACCTAGTTTGGGTAATGAAATGTTTGCAATAAAACAACCAAACTGAGAGCATCAATTCACCTCTCATTTCAGCCTTGAGCTACAAATATTCTCCTTTGTTGATTGTGCTATCGGTGAGCCATGGTGGCGCAGTGGTTAGAGTGCCGTGCTGCAGACTACTTCTGCTGATCACCGGCTGCCAGAAGTTTGGCAGATCGAATCTCACCAGGTTCAAGGTTGACTCAGCCTTCCATCCTTCTGAGGTTGGTAAAATGAGGAGCCAGATTGTTGGCGGCAATACGCTGACTCTGTAAAATGCTTAGAGAGGACTGTAAAGCACTATGAAGTGGTATATAAGTCTAAGTGCTAGTGCTATTGCTATCCCTAACAAGAAGGGGAGAAGTATGCTTTAAAGTTATGATCGGGCAAGTTTCTTTACCTTCTAATTCTTAAATATTAAAGGCTTAAATCTTCCTCTTATATTTTAAATATTATTGCTAGTACTTGAGATTGGCTCCATATCCGACCAGCTGAAAAAGATTATCAAAATATAGTTGGTTGGGAACAAGGGAGAAAGAGAGATGCAGAGAACTAATGATTTTTTTTAAAATGCAGCATACATACACACAATGTATTCATTTAGGGAGTAGATTCAAAGTCTGGTTTGAATTTCTGTATATTCAGTCATTTTCATGTTGTGAGCTAGTGTTTCTTTTATTTTTTTTCCAAACCAGTTGTTCATCTTCAGAAATGAAGATGGCAGACAGATACAAATTGGTCTTCTGTATGGTGGATTTAACTGGGCCCTTTGAGTTGCACTGGTTCAGATAGGTGCCTTTCCTTAAACCGTTTACTAAAAGGTGCAAATTTCTTCAACAATGGAACAAAAAAGCTTAACCCCCTGGCATTTTAAAGGGGGAAAAAAGAATGTATATAGATGAAGAAGAAAATAGGAGAAGGAAAGAGTAGTTAGTATGTTTGTCACCTTGAGTGATTCATAAAAACAATAAAGTGTGTGTGTGTGTATATATATACATACATACATACATACATACATACATACATACATACATACATACATACATACATACATACATACAT
>JANHFT010003608.1:38901-50000 GCA_032467955.1 Pseudoxenodon macrops | reverse complement strand
GCTGGAGCGGTGTGGATGAACAGTGACTGGAACTGAGTGAGATGACTTTTTTTAAACTTAAAACCTACCCTAAAGAAAATGAACTCTGGAAAAGAGACTATTTGAAAAGTTTGTTTAAGTGGCAAACAATTACAGAGAGAAAAATCAGACCTGAAAGAAAATATTTCAAGAGGAGAGTGCAAAACCTTTAAAAACATAGAAAGATTGGGTCTCTAATTTTTATTGGCAATAAGGCATTTTAAAATGCTGGAATTACTTATCAGAATTTTGATTGTTTGTTTGAATAAACACAAATTTAATCTATTAG
Source organism: Pseudoxenodon macrops (assembly GCA_032467955.1). Classification (NCBI taxonomy): domain Eukaryota; kingdom Metazoa; phylum Chordata; class Lepidosauria; order Squamata; family Pseudoxenodontidae; genus Pseudoxenodon; species Pseudoxenodon macrops. The sequence goes on along the minus strand of JANHFT010003608.1, from coordinate 49,693 downwards.
AATTTGTGCAACATTGAAGTTAAGCTGAAGGTGCCACCTGCTAGTGAATGGAATAGACATTATATTCCTGTAACCCTGGGAAAATACTGATAATACAGAGGAGAAAGTGGAAATAACACCTGGAAAACTGCTGTGCTATCTATTGTGCTATACTTATTTATTCCATGACTATTGGAGCCCTAAGGGTGGAAACATGGAAGACATCTAATTAAAGTGAGTTTGAAATATCAGGAGTTACTTATAAAGCGGATTTAAGGAGATAGTTGGAAATCCTCCTGGATTACCTAAATTGACTAACTGTGGGACATAAAGAACTATATGACTGTATTTCCTCAGGAGCAACATCAGGATTGAGTAAATGGTTTCCAGATTGGTTTTCTGAAGTCAAAGATAATTGAGACTCTGGGGCGGTGATAGACCATTGACAGACTATTGAGCTATATTTTGACTTATCAAAAGAGGACAAGATGTTTCATCAGGGGGAAATAAGTGGGTTGCAAAAAGAAATGGTGTTGATGTTTCAAAGCATTTATGATATTATGACTAGGAATCACAGGGAGATAATGGATTTAATGAATAATATAAATGGGAAGCTAGAAAGTGCTCCACAAGGGATAATGAATAATGATCCAAAAGTCCAGAAAATAGAGGAGATAATAGAGAGACCAGGGGGAAAGATTGATGGGACAAAATAGAAGGGAAAATAAGAAGGAGAAGGCAATAAAAACTAATGAAGCAACTCAGGGAAAATACATACTAAAAGACCAAAAAATGATACTGGATAAACAGAAATATATTTTTGAAAAGAAAATAGAGACTTAGGCCTGGAGGCTTGGCAGCAAAAGATAGTGGAGATGGAAGAAATACTTAAGTTAAACAGGATGTAGATAAAGATGAAGAGGAATTTAGGAGGCAAGTTAAAAAATAAACAAGAATTGAAATATTAAAACCTGAAAGAGATGACGGATAGAGGAAATGTTTTGAAACACAAGATTGACTTGACTAGGAGCTAGAACAGAGGCAGAAACAAGAAATAGGGGGAATATTATTATACATATTTTTATATATTATACTAAAAGTAATACGTATATATAAATATTAGATGTTGAAAGGTCCTTACTTATAATTACACTTCCAGCCAACATTTAGAACACCCTTATACATCTTTACTAATCTGTCATTAAATATTACTGGTACATCATTTAATAGAATGATGCCCATTGAATCAGATATATTCACCTTCTAGGTTCAATTGTAACAGCATTTTATAAACCTTAGCTATAATATGTTTATTGTTAGGATAGAATATCATTTAAACCCATATTTAACAGGTTCCAAACCACATTTTTTAAAATCTAAAGTTAACCTTTCTTACAATTGTAGATAGGTAAGATTTTCTACTTCCAAGTCTTATTTTGATTTGAGAATGTTCACATTGAACAAAGGATATTATTTCATGTTAAATTCATCAGTTGGAGCTCACTATCATTTACTTTATAAAAAAAATGCTTTTTGGGATGACACCCAAAGAGGCATTTCAGGGGAAAAAACAAATTTTCAATATATTTGTTCCAAATTCTATGGATGTCATGCCTAAGACTCTCAAAATCCACATTTATTTTAACTTTATCAAGCCATAGATAAATGTGCCATCCAAACCTCAATTCATGACCTCCCAAATCCAATAACTTCTTATTCTTGAGTCACCCATTATTTCATCCAAATCAAACAGCATGCCTCAAAATATAAATTTATATCTGGAAGACCCAAATCTCTTTCTTGGGCATCTTAACAATGATTTATACTTAATTCTTGGTTATTTTCCTTGCCAAATAAATGTCTCTTTGCCACTGCTTAAAGGGAACCTTAGTCATCAATATTGGCGGCATCTGAAATAAAAAAATAAAATTTATGGTAAAATACTCATCTTGATCACAGAGATCCTGCCCAACAAAGATAATTGCATTTTTATCCCAAGGTTAACTTCAGACTAACAATCAAGTAAACAACAGCCCAATCAAGAAACTGCCAAAGAGCCATCAGTAAATAGTCCAACCAACGAATATCTAAGACTTCCCCCACCCACATAGACAGGTAAGACATCAGAACATAAACTGACAGCAAACAGCACTCCTTACTAGCACTAATGGTGTTACCTAGTTAGGATAATGAAATGTCTGCAAGAAAACAAGCAAGCTCAGAGAGCAACAAAGTCATTCAATTTCTTCATCAGATCACCCAAACTATTTTTGGGGTCCATTTAGGCCAGCTTCAGGCTTTCTTTCTTAAACAGACAATTGTAAATATGCATTTTTGTTTGCTGAAACGCTATGTTACATTTTTTTAAAGCTGCATTTTTCATCACCTGAAAATAAAAAGGAAATTTTGGTGGAAAAGGGAATTAAAACGTTTATTGAACAGCCAACACTTTTTATATTAACACTTGCATCAGTGCATCAATGATTATGGCCACATTTTCAAGTGTCAAGTGCTATCAAATAATTTTGTGTGATGGTGTAAATACTAAATAAAATAATATTGGAAAAGTGACTGAAAGAGATTAAGACATATATACACAGAAACACATACACATATGCATGCACACACTAACATACATATATTTGGTTAATGTGGGTGTGTTAGAAGATATGTCACCCAGTACCCCATGTTATAAATCCTACATTAAGGTATTGAGTTGGAATTTTCACATGCTGAGATTGTTTAGAATCTAAATATATTGGAAATATAGTTTATTCCATTCTCGTTCATTAATGAAATCCTTTAAAAAATATTGAAATGATTGAATAAAAGTAAACATCATGTTCCACCACAATTATACCAATAAACTGTCTTTACCCATTATGAGAATGAACTTAACTTTCTTTCAGGTTCATATTTCTTGCCTTCTGTCTGTAAAATTTGGAAGAGGAGGAGGAAAAGTACTAGTAATATAATTTGCAGTTTCTCATGTGATTTGAATCTTTACTAACTCTGCTTAATCATAACTATCTTTTCACCAACAAATATTAATATTTTGTGATATTGGTCTGTTTCAACTGTTCATAGTTTAAATAAATAGCAGACTAACTGAAGTTTAATTTGTGTTTAATCATAAACTGAAAAAGTAGCATAATAAACTTTGGAGACCAAGAAAAGCTGAAATTTATCCTTTTATTTCATTGTCACAATGAAATAAAAACTAGATTGTCATGATCCCTCCGTGTAGGAAGAAGGAATGGTGAGTTACATTACCAAAGTCTTTTTAAAGAAAAAATAATGTATACCTCTTCAAGGGTTACTAAAATCTCCAAAGAATAATAAAAAAGAACAAGAATCAGAATACTTTGGAGGAGGCTTTCAAAGAGTTAAATATGCATGACTAAAGCCATTTCTGTTTTCAATGTCTCTTTATTTAACACTACTCCAAAAAGCACATAGATTCAAAGGAATAATATTTAGGGTATTAATGGGGTCAGAAGAATAATTTGGGTTTGTGCAAACTGGGCTTGTGCAATAATAAAGAAAAATTAAATCCAGACAGCTTTGAGAAGGAAAAAATATAGTTGCAGAGAAAATGGGGTACAGAGAAACTGTCCTGTCCTGCATGTGGGAGTGTGTATATGCTGATTCCAGGGTGACACTTGAGGGGTGAGGGTATGTGTAGTTATGTGTCATCTATGATGTTTAATCTTGTGAACATGCAATTCACTGGGAAACTATTTTAATTAACCCTATTTGTGTTTTGCAGATCTTCTCCTTTGATATGTAGATTAGGTCTGGGTAACTTACTTAAGGTTTGAGAAAGCTTGATTTTCCCCCATTTATTATTTTTACTTGATTACCTTAATTACCTTGACATTCTCAGTCCATTGGATACAGTATAAGGAATAAATACATATTGATATAAAACTTCCCACAATGTTTAGAGATATTTGTTATCGAAACATGATGAGCAACAAAGATTTTAACAAAGTCATTTTCTGTATATATTTTTTAAAGTACACTCATAAGCTTCCAAAGTGCTGTGTGAAAAAGAGATACTTTTCACAGTTTGTGAACAATAGCAAGGGGAAGGCATCTGTAATAAAGAAAAGTGGGATGCACAATTTTGACTTTGATTGATTGAAGTTGCTGGAGAGTGTAGAAGGATGGAATTGATGAAAAAAAGTATCCCTTTAGAACACGGTTTAGATCTTTTTCCTTTCCAAAAGTAATGGTGGAAACCTCAGTTTGCGTGCTGGACATGCTTTGTACTGAGTATGTTTCAAATTGATTGATTGATTGATTACTGTATGTGCCATCAAGTCATTTTCTACTTCTATCAACCACATAGATAGATCTCCAATATATCCCTAACCCTTTCAGGCCTCCCCACAGTGCACTTATCACCACCATACCTGAGTCAATCCATCTTTCTGGTGGTTATCCTCTTTTCTTTCCTCCACCTTTTGTAACATTAGAACCTTTTCCAGAGAGCTGAGTCTTCAATAATGTATCCAAAGTAGGATAATTTGAGCCTGGTTGCTTGTGTCTTGAATGAGAACTCTGAGTTGAATGGTTCAGCAACCCATCGGTTTATTTGTTTGTTTGCTTGTTTTTCAGCTATCAATGGCATTCTTAGGGTCTTCTCCAATACCAATGTTAAAATATATCAATACTCTTCCTATCCTGCTTCTTTAAATTCCAACTTGGAGTGACATGGGTTGTGTAATTCTGATCTTTGTAAGTATAGACACATCACAGCATTTGAATATCTTTTCCAAGATCTTCATGGCTGCTCTACCAAGTGCTAATCTTCAGCAAAAAATAATAATAATAATTCTTGACTGCTTTTTTCCTTTACTGTTGATGGTTGATCCTAAAAGGCATCCACAATTTCGGTATTTTCATTGCCAGGTCAAAGGTTAATTGTTCTACTTGTTGTCCTTAGTCTTTTTATAATTTTTAGCCTCACATTTTCTCTATGCTCTTTCATTTTTAGTACTAGGCTTGCAGATCATTTGCATTTTTAGCTGTCAGGCTAGTGTCATCAGCATAGTGTAGGCTATTGATGCTTCTTCCCTCAGTTTTAAAGCTGTACATATAGGTTGAATAATTAGGAGAAGAGTATATATGCTAAGTAGAGGGAAAGCAAAATCTACAGTAAATGTTTTAAATGTTAATTCATCTTCCAAACTCTAAAAACAACAATGTCCACTTAGAATCCTTACAGTTTTCTTCTTGTTACTGGTCAGCTGCAAAATCAGAGACCATTGTTCTTTGTTATTAACTACATTCAAACTGTCCAGATATTTTCTTCAAGAGATGAGGCATGAACATATTTTAGTAGCTGATACCCACCAGTTATCAAGGACCATTAAGCAATCAATCAAGCTGTACAAAAATCTTCCTTATATGAATGAATGTAGTAAAACTACAGCAGCTTTCTTGCTGATATTGCTGCTTTAAGCTGTTCAGCAAAAAATCTCACAATAAAGCAGGGAAGTTTTGCAATTTATTGCAGAGTAAATATTTGTGCATGGCATTTTATACAGAATGGGGTATCTTAATTTTTGTGATTTGGGAAGGAAAAATAAAAGACTTTTCTATATTTTATGCTTTCCATCTAGGGCTGTGATGGCAAGGCTTTGGCACGCATCCCTCAGCTGGCACACAGAGCCCTCCCTGTGGGCACACGAGCCATCGCCCAGCTCAGCCCCACCGCACATGTGCACGTGCCTCCTGCTGGTCAGCTGATTTTTGGCATGCGAGGGGTGCATGTGTGGGGTGTCACATGCACACGTGCGGGGGGTCTCACAGGGGGAATGTGGGGGCCCCCACGGCCCATTTTTGGTCCCAGGAGGCTGTAGGGAGGCCTACTATGCCCAAAGTGGGGAACCAGGGAGGTCACATATGCATGCATGGGGGCGGAGGGAGCATAGGAGGTCATGCACACATGTGCAGCATGATGAGTCCCAGCACACATGCGCACTGTTGCATGCATACATGCATGCTTTTAGCACATGCTGACAAAAATGTTAGCCATCACTGCTCTAGGGCTTGAGCAATATTGTAACTAGTACTGTGTAAAATGTTCCTCATAGAAAATGCACGAAACACTGGTTTTGGATGTTCCAGACCTTGAAAAACATACATTTGAAATACTTTAGTCCAAGTGCAAAACAAAAATGGGACTGTTTTTTTCATGCATTAACAAAATGAAACTATTTTGATCTGGGTAGAAGTGGTCCAGGACAGGAAAAGCTGAGGACATCAGCATCTAAATGGAGACAGGGGAGGGAGAGGAATGGGAAGAAAAGGAGATTTGGGGTGCGCTGATGAATTATGCCACACTGGGACATTTATGGTGTCAGTGGTCACTGAGGCAAGTGAAGATGTTGGGAAGATGAGGGGCAAGTGGGCCATTCAGATATTGCTATGTCAGAACATCAGCAGGATCAGTGATGCTGGATGAAGAGAGGAGGAAAGAGGAAGATCAGGAAGAAGGTTGTCTGATAGGATACTGTATATCATACTGGGATCTATTGAAGGAATGAGGGGAGAAGAGGTGATGCATGCTAACTTTGTTCTACCTGCCTGTTTGGAATTTACTGTCTACAACCTGGAACAGCCAAGGTGATTTGGATTTCAGTCAAGCATGGCTGATCTAATGCAGCTGATTCTTCAGAAAAGTAAGGTTTGTTCCACAACTGAAACTTGCAACGCTATGTGCGTGCAGGGATTGGGAAGGACTGGCATTCAGAAAATAGTCTAGGGAGAAGATGTAAAGACTAGGTAAGGTTGAATCTGGCCTATGAGGCAGTGGTTCTCAATGTTTGTTGAAGAACTGTAACTATAAATATAAAACTCTTGACATAACCCATTATTATTATCACCTTATCTGTAGGTGGAAACAATCAAACAAGGCATAAATTCTAGCTCAGTCCTTGACATCTCCTTTAAAGGATTTCAAGATTGGACTGAGAATGACCCTGCCTGGGATAATGGAGAAACATCAACATTTCATTATTTATTTTGCTATAGAAGTAGAATGTATGATTATAGAGTGGGTCAATTTCTGCCCTGCTCTCTCTTGAGAAAGACCAGAATCACAGAATACCAAAATGACAGGAAGTCTGACAGGCAAGTTAGCATCCTCAAAAACTAGTAATCAAGTACAGCCAGGTAAGCAATAGCTTGCACCCTCATGGATAGATCATCAGAAGAGTCTAGTGATAAGGTCATCTTCAAACCAAACTTCTGGTAACTTCTCCAGAGTCTTATTGTAACCAAGTTTCAGAAGACTAACCTGATCTTTCTTAAGAATACTTCTTTTGGAGGAATACTTCCAAAACTGACTTAGCTCAAATGAAATTCATCCGTTGTCTTCTCTTTTTTATTTTATAAGATTTGGTGAGAGTTGGGTGCATTGAGCTTTATCTAATAGAGTTTTATCTTATAATTTAGCAGAATATTTTTTTGGGAAAAAAGTATTACAGTTGTAGAACTTCTTTACTTTCAAATAACACAATGCAACATAATATAAACATCTTTATTTCAGTCATAGACTAGCATAATACAAAAGCACATTCTCCAAAGGTACCAGACAGTATGTGCAATTCATGAGAAGATGTTGCTTTAGATTTTCATGAAATGTTTTCAGTTGGTTTTTTTTTAATCAAACTGCTAATCAAAGCATTTTTATAAATGGTTTGGTTTTTATTACTATTATTTCTTGTTGATTTTATTTTCATCTATTTTGTTGTTGTTTTTCATTTTGTTATTTGCTCACTACATTCAGTTCTTCAAAAAGCAGCAGAAAAGAAGAAATTAGAGGAAAAGCAAGATTGTTGTCTTCCATAACTTCTAAGGGGTGCCTGTTCCCTCTGCCTGGGGGAATATTCAGTGGTGGGATTCAGCCAGTTCGCACCACTTCGGGAGAACCGGTTGTTAACTTTCTGAGCAGTTTGGTGAACTGGTTGTTGGAAGAAATGATTAGGGCAGAGAACCGGTTGTTAAATTATTTGAATCCCGCCACTGGGAATACTGAAGCGGTGGTGGCACTGCATGGTTTACAGAACAATTGCCTGGGTGATTAGAGAAGGAATGCAAAACAGGAGCCTCACCTGAGGGAAGGGATCAAAATTTGCAAGATGGCAGGTGTGATGTCATGAGCCAAGCCAAGACCCTTTTTTATTATGTGTTATTATAATAACTCACCTGCCATTTTGCAGATTTTGACATCCTTCTCCCAGAACCTTTTTTGCCTTGTCCTTCCTACCAATTTGAGGTACTAATTTACAAGAGGTGTCTGTTATCCTGAACTTCTCCTTTCCACTTATTTTCCATTTCTCCTGTCCTGCCTGAATGTAGATTTAACTTTATATTCAGGTATCCACATCACCTTTGCAGTAAGCCCTCTTCTTATATCTATTTGGCTGCTTTTATTTAGTTATAACAGGCTGATAAATATCGTGGCATAAGCCATCTGCATCCTCTGGCCTCTCTTAGGTTCTTGGCAAGGTTCAGCATGCTTCTGGCCATGAGGACCTTTTCATCTATTTGAAAGAATTGGGTTTGGTTGGTTTTTTTTTTTGGAGATCTGGAATTTACCAGTTCAATTACTATCAAGCAGATTTTTGTATAAGATAGAACAAATAGTATTTCCCAATTTGGTCTTCATCCAAAATATTGGATTGCCCAGCCCAAGACAGCATAATGGCTTGGAATCATGAGAGTCATTGTTCAATATCTGAAGTACCGGGTTGTGGATAGCTGATTTATTTCCCCATTTTGTAAAAGATTCAATAGAAAATGGTTCACAAATTTATATTTGCATGCCAAGGCAGTAATTTTGGAGATAAATACAATCCTTTTATTATGCATAAATATTAACATAATCTTGTTCCTGATGCATTTTATGTTATTGTAACACGAGCTATGCATCTTTTAATATATTTGTATCTAATGTAAACTCTATGAAAATAAAAAAAAGCATTGCAAAATGTTGTTTTCTTCCCTGTCTCATGCAGGAGATATAACCAATGACCCCTGAAGTTTGTCTTATAGATTTTCCACTTAGGAACATTTCGTCTATGAAAACAAAACAAAACAAAACAAAAAGCCCTGTAAATAACAAGTGTGTGTTTATGTGTATTAGAAATGCAGAGCTGTTCCATTTGCATTAGCGGGAACATGTGACTGGGTGATATAATTATTCTTCATTTGTCTGGCTGCTTGGAATTTGAAAATTGATTGGTTAGTCGATAACAATGCATTTGGACATGAAGCACTGGCTGCTGGCAGAAGAAGGAGTTTGTTGTGTCCCTGGTTACAGTAGATCTTTAATTAACACACCAAGATCCATTAAGTTAAAGAGCTTGCTGCTTTTCTCCCCAGAGCTCTTGGCTCTTACTGGACTGTTTTGAATAGCACCAGTCTATTACTTTATAAGGACCTTAGGAGAACTATCTATGCTTAGCACACCTAGTAAGTACCAGAAAAATAAAGTCATTCACCATTCATATCTCATTGATATTAGAAATAGTCTGATTTGTGATGATTTCCATGTCCCTAGTTTCAGGTGGTTTTGATGTGAGAGCAGGTAAATTTACTATGAGAACAAAACAGCAAGCTATTTATAATTTCTCAGAGCAGTGGATTCCCCTATTATTTTTAACCACATGACAATCCTTTGAAAAAGGCTAGGTTAGAGATAATGACTTCCCCAAATCATCCAGTAAGTTCAATGGCTGAATGAGAATTTGAATCAGCCTAGTCAGTTTGATGTAGTAGTTAAGGCACCGGGCTAGAAAACCATGAATTCTAGTTCTACCTAAGGAATGAGGTCAGCTGGGTGAGTTCGGGCTTGTCATTCTCTTTCAACCCTAGGATGGAGGCAATAGAAAATGACTTAAAAAACCAGGTCAAGAAAACTGTATACACCTGTCCAGGTAATTGCCAGGAGTCAAAATTGACTTGAAGATACCCACAAAAATATCTAACGGTAGTCAAGTACCACAAAACCTCAACCATCCTGGATCTTGGATCTGAGCAAAGAAAGAAAATGCAGAAGGAATGTGTTGTATGGGAGTCTTTGTAGAACTGAACAATTGACAAAAAAAGGAGCATTTGATTTATTTGTGCTAGCTAGTCACTTGCTGGGTTCCTGTTGAATTATTTTCACTGTTTAGACTGGCTGGATGAGCATGCGTTGCCTCATCTGTAATCTGAATAACAGATAATAAGACCTTTGGAAAATAGTAGGATAATGAATGCCTTGGAAAGTATATTCAAATGCCATGATATGTCTATACCTTTTCCCAGGGATTTCTATTGGGGAATATATGGAGCAAGACTAAGGCAAAAGAAATTAAGAAGTTCAGAGCAGAAGGTAGATATATCTACTCCCAAGGTGTAAATATACTAGCCAGGAAGTGTTCCAGAAAGGCCTTCTTCTGCAAAAGAGCAAAACAAGGATTAAATGGTTTCTGGAGTAGATCCCTCACTTTTTAAAATTGTTTTACATCTGCAAATGTTCAATTTAAAAATGGACTGACCATACTGCAACATTACTGAGTGCAGTTCTACATAAATTAGTGCTATTCTATATAAGTGTCTTGTAATACCAAAATCTGGAGGAGTAGATAACAAGACTGCCCTTTCCCCAAATCTGCCAACATATATTTTGTTGCCAGGATGCTAAAGGGACACTCCTCAGTCTGTTTAATGTAATCCTAATTTATTATATCCTATAGAGTGGCACAAAGAGAGAAAGAGAAAAAATGTTGCACTTTGCATTACATACTGTTGA
>JANHFT010003608.1:22837-38682 GCA_032467955.1 Pseudoxenodon macrops | reverse complement strand
TCTGTCTCTTTCTTTTTTCTTTCTTTCTCTGTTCCCATCAAAAACATCCCAGTTCTCTGTTGCTTTGCTTATCAACCTCTCTCCTACTTTTAACATTTCTAATAAAAAGGCCATAACTACTATATAGGAGCAATGATAAATCTGGGGTGTGTAATTAAAACCACCATTGATTTCTTACCTTTTATAGCACCTTATCTCTGGTAAACTAGAAGGTGAAAGGTGGGATAAACAACCCCTGGAATGTAAGCTGTAAACAGTTTCATTTGCATGACCTGAAAGCTGCAATACAGAAAATGGGATGGGGATCGGGGAAGGGGGAATGACACTATCATTTATCATTAGGCTTTATGTCCAGAATGTGAACATTGAATATCCAATTAATGTTTGTCTAGTAAAAGATTGGCATGAAGTTGATAGAGGTGGCTTCGTCATACCTTATATGAGGATCAGCAATGAATCCTCTTTTTCTATGCTCCAGTTTATTGTTGACATGAAAACCATTTTTCAGGTAGAAATATTGCTTCTTCATTATGCACTTGCTTTTAAAGTGGCCACTATTTCACCAGTAGTTGCTAATCAGGGATATATATCCATCAAAATAAACAAACAAATAAAACATTATATGAATGCTACAGAAAGCCATAGCTTTTACAGAACATGACAGCTTATTTGTATATTGCATCTTATTCATAACTATATATCCATAATGATTTAGGGATACAGAACAAGTGACTCAGATCAAGCGTCCTTTTCATCAAACATCTGTTTTCTATGATGACCAACTGGTCAACTTTCTGAGAAGTTGGCTGTAATTGTGATTGTATACGACATTAAATGTTTCTGGTTTTAAAGCTTCATTCCTGGAGACTAATATTAATAATTTATTAATTGTATATGCTGCCCTATTCCCAGCAACATTTAAAAACAAAGAACAATACCAAAACATAAAAACAACACAAGACAAAGGAATAAAGATGGCGAAGATCCCAGGAGGGGATCAAGGAAAGGGAAGAAAGAAGTGTCAGCCATTTTTGTCAAAGACCTGGGTGAAGCTTCAGGAGCTTTCAAAATACCAGTAAGATGAGAGCTATTTGAATCTTAGGAGGAACCTCATTCCAGATTTTCAAAAGGCAACCGGATTTTGTTTTTCTTTGAAGAAAACTGAACTGAACAGAACTGAAAAAGATTGTTGGATGAGAAATGAAGTCTTCAAGGAAAAACAAAGTCCGGTTGCCTTTTGAAAAAGCACATTTGGGACAGCCATGACCTGGATGACTGAGAATTTCCACAGACACTCCTTCCAGAAGGCAAGCACTGACAAAGAAGTGTTTCCAGGGTCCAAATAGAGATGGATATAGATGGATATAGCCATCTAGTTTCCTTTGCAACAATAATTTACCACTCAGTACTTTCAGGGTATCCTCTCAAGTTCTCATTCTGGCCCACATCACTGGATTGTCTGATGATTACAAATTCAACTTCTAACGAGACCCAAACCTGCTTCACCTTTTGAGATCAGCTAAGGCCAGCTAGATGCTGCCCTGTGGTTCTAAATACAAAGTATTTAAAAGAGATTTATAGAATCATAGTGTCATGGCAATTAACCATTGGTCTACTGCTTTTTCATGAATGTACTGGTATATACATATTTTTATAAATAACAGCACCATTCCTAACTTGCATTGTACTGCATTAAGAGGAAAATAAAGTAACTAATCCAATATTTCCCCTCTCTCTGTTCCAATGGGAAATAGTGCTATTTTTTTCCAAGTTGATCTGTTTTTTAGCTTGTATGGACTTCTGAAATTCCCAAACTTCTTCCCATCAAATTGGAAGAAGGAAAGATGCAAGGAAGATGGAATAGCAAACATCCCAGGAAATGTATTTTTTCCAAAGGCTCAGTAGCTCTTTAACAAATTTCATTTTTGCAGGGCCACTGTCACATAGCAGCTTTCCAAATGTCTTTAAGGTTGATTGATTGAAATATTTTGATGTTTCCATAAAATTTGCACAACTCATGGCCATTTAAAGTAAGAATTCTACTTTTGAAGCAAGTGATCTAATGACTAGCATATTTTAGCACATGGTGCATTTTGTGGAAAAGTAGTCTCTTCTGTTTATCTAAATCATTTGGTTCCAATTTCATTGAGTTTTGTTTTATTGGAGAAAAATATCCCCATCCTATGTTTTAGTACCATTTCTACTTTTGTAAGTTCTACCCATTTCACTCATCTTAGGACAAGTGATCCAACCTCTTGATACTTTTTTTATGCATCATTTCCAAATCTACGCTTTTTCTCTGTGTGTATATATTAGATGAAACAGCATTTCATTCTAAATGCAATTATACTATGTGCTATTCAGAATCATTTTCAGCTACTTACTAGCATTTGCTAGTAAGCATTTGCAGTAGCTGGGGGGGGGCAGGGGGAGGACAATTCATTAGAGTTTGAGACCTCACCCTTTGTGAGTCCTGGTCAGTTAAGATTTCATCCATATATTTCTTAAGCCAGAATGTCTTGCCTTAGACTTTGTGGCTGAAAAACGTAACACTGTACCTCGTTTACACTTTTTAGTTTGGAGATATCATTTTGAAATTGTTTCTCATCTTTTTTTCTTTTTACAAAAATGCATGTTAACTCCAAACTCATTTGCCAAATGTGGAATGCTTTATAGCAAAAGTAGTAGTCTCTGCATGACGGGGAGCTATTGAATAGATGAAAGATAATTTGATACTTCTATGGAAAAAAGGCCACCCAAACAGCCCACTGTAGAATGCTGTCTAATGGACTGGTGAATGGAAACTGGGGTGGCTGGTCTCATGTAGTAACTCATAAAAGATAGGTGTCAGTGCATTATTTAGCTCTCTTAGTAGTGGGATGTCTCTAGATTAGACATTGACTTGTACAGAATAGTACAGTGATGGCTAACCTTTTCCGGACTGAATGCCTTTATGCGTGTGTGTGTGCCCAAACCCCCCAAATGCACACATCCTGTGCATGCGCCCCGCACCTCCACCTCCTGTGCATGCATGTGCACCCGACACATACCTCTGTGCATGTGCCCCACCCCCACACAGGCTCCACTCCCCCACGCATTCACATATGTTGTGTACCTATGAAAGTAAGAGAAAGGGGGAGGATATACTAGACCTGAATCAAGATGGTTTGATCTTGTGAAATGGAATTGAGTAATACTTACATAAAGGTAAAGGTATGGTTTAATTACACAGAGGGATAAAAATATGTTAGAAATCATGAACCAGTGTCAGCTGTATTATTAAACTTGGAATTCATTTGTTGGTGCTTAGTTGTATGTTATGCCCCAGTGAATGATAATAATGAAAGACCACTTTGGGAAAAGTTGTTTAACATTCTGAATGAATGCAGTTGGGTGATGGAAGGGGGATGGTTTCTTTAGATAACAGGAATGGAAGTGGTAAGATCAGAGTGGTTGTGTTAATTAAAGACCCCAGAATCAATGAAAATAATGATTGTTGAGTATCTATTTAGATAACTTCTTTTTTGTTTGTTTTTCAAAATAGGTAAATTTATTCATATATAAACATCAAAATATAAAAATGGCACTGTACCCATTGTTTATGATGAAAGAATACAAGAGGATGAAAGATTCTTAATAACCTACCATGATTTGGCAATGTCAAGAATGAATATTGATGGAGGAAAAGAGAAAAAGGGAAAAGAGAAAAGAAAAGAGAGAAATGAGAGTGAAAATAGAACAATCACACAAAGAGAAAATACAGGTCCTACAGGGTACAGTGTTAAAGAGAGATTAATCTCTCAACAAAATAATGGAATATAGTTGTAAGGAAAGAGTATGTGGAAGCTGTTTGGAACAGACTGGAAAGAATTATGTCATAAAGAGCCACAGGACTATGTGAAGTTATGCAAACAGGAAGTACAAAAGAGATGCTTTGTAGTATGATGAAGTGAAAGAAATTGTGGATGAGAAAAAAAATGCATGCATGTAAGGGAATGACTACTACATTAAGTGATGAATAAGAGAAAGTTACTGTATTATGTGGACAGAAAGAAACAGTTGCAGCAGAAAGGAATGGTCAATATTTTAAAAGACATAGAAAATGCAGAGTAACTTTTTTGGGAAATAAAAAATGGGAGGGGGGGGATCAATGGAAAAGGCCTCTAGGGAAACAATTGAAATTAAAAATAAAGGGGATGAAATGATTAAATATGAAACAGTAATGAGAGACTGTTGGAAGGAGTGTTTTAGATATTTATGTAGGAATAACAGTGGAATTGTAATGAATGCTGTAAATGTTGGTATGTTTTAAAAAGAAATTAATGATAAGGAAGTATTAAAACTTGTACATGTTGAAAAATGATAGACATGGATGGCATGGCTGGATAAATGTGGTTTGCTTTTAGAATGCCTCCCCAATTTGTTTAATATTTGAATGAAGATGGCACTTCATTTTAATAGTCAGAAGGATGCTATAAAGTGTTCCTTTTTACAAAAGGAAAGCTAACAAGTATGGATGCAAAAACAGAGCAATTTCTCAAACATGCCTCAGAAGGTGTTGGCAGAATTCTAATTGAAAGTGTGCAAGAAGTAACAAAGCAACATTTGGGAAGTGTAGTGTGGCTTTATGCGGAGCAAGAGATATTTACAACACTGTTTTGCTCTTCAGCAAATCAGTAGGAGGATGAAAGCTTATTATATAGTTGGGAGTTTAAAGAAATGATAAAGTGAACTTAATTATGGAGTGTCTACATGAATATGTAATTGAAGTTTATGCAAATTATGAACACATGCGAGACTCAGGTAACTGCAAGGGGCTTGGGAGTTTCAAAACTTTCTCAGTCCTGGTTTTACTTGTGACAAGTTTGTCTCTATTGGCAGTTAATTGAGTCTTCTTCCTCTCCCGCCTCTTTAAGGCAATTAGCTCCAAAAACTGATAGGTTAAACACAGAAAGATGCCCTCTAGGTTTTTCTGCTAGAGAGATGTATGTACTTCACTTTTTTATAATTGTGGTTTATATCTAGACAGTCTCTAATAAACAAAGTTAAAGACATCATTTTCTCAGTATATACTCATGCCACCTCTCTTAATACCCCCATCAAACTAACGATGGGAAGGAAAATGCATTTTATTACAGAGTATCAGCATCTTTTTTCCTCTGGTGATGTAAATAGTAGGATGAGGGCTGCAATTCAATGTGAGGCAGAAGCAGTATTGTTACTATTGTAAAAAATATATCACTTAGTGACAGAGGACATGCTTGACACTGAGAAGGTCCCAGATTTCTCTGGATTGGATTCACCTAAATCTAACTAAAGAATCTCTCCCAGCAAAATGGAAGACATCTAGGAACCCATCAGCCAAGGTAAGGAGTGGTGCACAAGAAGAACAAAGGATGCTATAAAATGTTATGTGATAGGTAGCGGTATGTCTTTACTCTTTTTATGAAGGCCAGAAGGTTTATAAATTAGACATTGTTTGATTTATACCTCAAGGCAGCAACACCAGACTCCCTCCTCCCATGTTCCCACCCCAATCTATGAGATGGGAAAGGTTGACAGTGGATGACTGGGCCAAATTCACTCCTTGAGCATCTGCAGCCGAGGAGTTTAATCTGTGCCACACCCACACTGGCTTTCTTTACATTACTATATGTTCAGGTGAGATATTGGTAGGATTATGTCTGAACAGAATTCTTATAAATATGCAATTCTGCCTATAAATCTGCTTTATTTTTATTTTTAATTAAACAGCAAAATGATTCATAAAACCACACAGATGCTAAACAAAATTAGATTTGCATATATGTCTAGGTCACTTTATGCAGTTAAATAGTTAATATTTAAGCAGTTTAATACAAAATAATTAATTTAATATAAAAGTATAATATTATAATATAAAATACACGTAAATTAGAATATGCAATCCAAGTGTGTAAATAATCTCCCAAACAAAGCTCCAGTAATAACATCCTTGTTCATCTAGTTCAATATTAACTCAAACTCAGAGTCATTCTATAGTGTCATGCAGGGATTGTTCTCAGGTATAATGAAGCTTCTTAGCTTCTCACTGAATTGTCTGCATGCAAAGCAGATGCTTTCCACTGTCTGTAATTTCCAATTTGGCCAAGCAACAGAGGAGCATTGGAAATCGTTGTTGTCGTCATCATCATCATCGACATTCTCTTCATCAAGCACCTGCACTAACAGTTCAGAGGGTATCTTTTCTTTTCCTGAAGATTCCAAATGTAATTTGTAGACCCTGGTAACGAATTCCCTATAATGTTGATGATAGAAATATGCAGGTTACCTCTTGAAAGAATTTTCAGAACTGCACAGTTCCACCATAAAATAATTTGTGTTCTGCATACCTGAACACCAGGACCCACAATATCTTACTTTAGAGCAGACGTTCAATAATGGAAAGCTCTAAATCAATAA
This sequence comes from Pseudoxenodon macrops, assembly GCA_032467955.1. NCBI lineage: Eukaryota > Metazoa > Chordata > Lepidosauria > Squamata > Pseudoxenodontidae > Pseudoxenodon > Pseudoxenodon macrops. The sequence goes on along the minus strand of JANHFT010003608.1, from coordinate 32,241 downwards.
GCTATTAACAGAGAGGTAGGAAAATAAGGCAGCATAATATTTTCTCAACAATTCATGTGTTAATGGAGACCAATAGCCAATGGCTATTCCTGCCCTAGTGATTTTGTTGCTCTGTTTTCTAGGTTGATGCCAACTAAGGGCTAGTTTGCACATAGCCCTTAAAAAAGCCTGGGACCTCTTGGTCAGGTAATTGATGCAAGATGCTGAGCTGAAGGAAAAAATAAAGTCAGACCCTAGTTTTTCACTCTAGCAACTGGCTCATGAGAATCAATACTGAACAAAAGCTAGTGCTTTGTCAACTTTTCAAAAGATCCAACTATCCTGAAACAGGTATTTACTTTGGAGGAAATCTCTCTGGATGCCAATGGGACATAATGTCTAATATAAACATCATACCAAAAAGAGGATGTTTTCAGAACTGTCGCTTTTCTCCTTGGCAATATATATAAATCCTCCCTCTTACGTGTAAAGGCAACCATTCTGCTATATCTCGGCCTTGAATGTCTCTCTTTCACTGTTTTATACTCTTCCATCATCACTCGTGGCTTTTCATTTTGTCTCTACTTCAGTCTCCCTAAAATGAGTCTAAAGCGTAGACAGTAAGCCTACCCACGCTCCGTCAAGAGCAACCACTCATGCTAGCAACAATGAAGTATGGGGGGGAAAGTAGCCCAGTTCTCATTCCTATTCAGCCTAAAGAGAACATTGTTTTCTCTCAACTCTATAGTCGAGTAACCTTCTACCTCCAACACAACAAGCACATATCTGTCTGCAGAAGTGTGCATAAAAACACACATATGTACACAGAAGCTGGCTGTGGTTAGTACTCAGAGCCTTGTTACTTGTTACTGAACCTTATCACCCCCAGTCCATTATTCAGGCTGACCCAGAACCCCAGCTCCATTTTGATGGACCATTTCATTTCCCTCAGTCTTGTGGAGGAGACATTGCAGGCAAAAGTGCTTTCCTTTCCTTGTGACTGGTCTCTCTTGTAAGGTGATGCTTAAGACATAGGGCAGTGAATACAGAGTCATTCACTGGACAACTTTGGCCCAGTCTCTTTTTCTCAGTTGATCTACCCCATGGGATCCTTGCTGTGGAGATAAAGCAGCAGGAAGAAGTGCTGTATAGACTGCCTCCACCTGCTGCTGGAAAGGATAGAAATAACTGCACACAAAAAATTGTCAAAGAAAGGAAGAGACCCTATTTACCATCAAAGCTGCTCTTCCCTCCTTAGTGGGTGGTGCACTTTCTAAAACTTCACATCCCCCCTCAAACAAACCTTAACCATAATCGTTCTTTTCTTTTTAGTGCAATCTTGCAGTAATGTCAAGTAAATGTGAAGAACAGTTAATTGATAATCAGAAATTGATATAATGCTACTCCATCAATAGCTCAGGCAAATAGGAGGATAAAAACAAGACAGCTGTTTGACTTATGGTATTTTTGGTAGAAAATTATTTTCATGGGGATTGTTCACACACACAGTTCAGTACAGTCTCTTTTCTAGAATGGCAAAAGAGAGGCAGTTGTCATTGTTGTCCCCCAAAGCCAACATATGGATTGTATCACATCCTCAGCCCAAAGGAACCCTTCTTCCCCCAGGGGAATAATACCAACAACTTCCTAAGTTTGAGAGAGAATGGCTCTTAGTCGCTGAAAAACCAACATAAAGCTAGACCAACATAAACCTCTATTCATGTCATGAATAGACGTGAATAGAGGAAAGAGAAGAAGAAGAAGAGGAATAAAGGGAATCTCTATACCGATATATTTTACTTTGTGGAAAGCAACTGATCTATAGAAACATTTTCAATAGAAAATAGGAAAGGTTAGTAGGGGTGTTTTCAAGCTGTATGTCAAAAGCCACAATGTTCACTCTTGGAGACCATTTAAACAGAACACTAACTGGGCTCTAGGGGCACATTGTGGTCTAGGTTGTATAAATTTGCCTGTGGGCATCTGTCAAATGGATCATCCTAAATCCCTGCAGGAAGCTAGATCAGAAGGCCTTTAGGAGTCCGAATTTACTAGGTGGTTTATTTACAGCTTTGCATGTTGTAGTTTTATCCCAGCTGGTGTTATTCCAATTGTGCTTGGACGGTAACTCTTAGAATTCTTAACCAGTATGGCCAATTCTGAGAATTCTATTCCAAAGAAACCTGGGCTCATTATGTTGGGGAAGGATGTTTTATAGGAATGGGTGATGGGCACAGGATTCCAGCTCTGCAATTCTTTGCACATCAATTGTCATGCTGTGATGTTTGCGGCAGAGCAAACGGCAGAGTCTGGCATGGCTGCATATTTGTAGCTTGTTTATGGCACACCAACATTTATTCCAGGCTTGCAGATTGCCAGGTGCTAACTACTGTCTGGAAATGGTGGAGCAGAGATGCTACAAAGGCAGGATCTGCTGTTTTCTATTGCAAAGACAGGCCCTTTGACTCCTTTCACTTTAGATAGGATGCCATCACTTCTTAGCTAACTGGTTAAATAAGCTTTTCAACCCTTTTGGACTCAATAGGAGAGGGTAAGCATTAAATTCAGAAGTAATAATTAAATCTTGACAGATGTACACAGTATTGCGAGGTGCTGATCAAAGATGACATAATCCTCTTCGCAAGAGAAAGATGCTGAAAGAGCTGTATATCTCAGGTCCTCCCTCAGCTAGAGAAAAAGAAGAAGGTTCATTCTTTTAAAATTGAAAACCCTGGAGGATAATAGGGCTTCCATTTCCCTAATAACCTCTGACGAAAGCTTGGAACAACCAAGAAGATGCAGCAATCCAACAACCTTGATGTACAGGATGATTACAGGCTGCTAAGGCTAATATTCTATATTTCTTTGTATAAGCCAAAGTTGAAGATGTTATTTCTCTTTAGAATCCTTGTATAATTTTGCAGTAGTAATTTGAAAAGTTTTCTCAGGGTCTTTCTGAAAATACTATGAGATTTGGAGTGGACCAGCACATTTTGTGGTCTATAAGTAGTCCTTGACTTACAATTATTTGTTAATGATGGCTTGACATTATGGTGATGTTGAAAAAAGTAACTTAACAATCCATCCTCAAAGCTACAGTTGTCATACCTGCCCTTTGGGTACTTGGCAACCAACTTGCATTTATGATGGTTCAGCATTAGTCCCATGATCATGGTTTACAACCTTCCCCGCAAGCAATGTCAGATTTCTGGGGGAAGCCAGATTTGCTTAACAACTGCATGATTCATTTAAGAACTGTGTGATTCACTTCATAACCACAGTAAAAATGTTCATAAAATTGTCTGGTTACATGATGATTCTCTTAATGCTCATTGCTCTGCGACTGAAATTCTGATCCCAATTGTGTAAGTCAAGTACTATCTGCATTTTTGGGGAATTTTTCTTTCTAAGTTGCTAAGCTGTATCATTGTGATTTATCTTTGCTGAAATGACTTGCCTTTTAATATTTAAAGTTAAATGGAATTTACTAGTTTTCTTCTCTTTAAATGATGTATGATTTTGCTTATCTCTGTTGAGAGTCTGTCTCTCTGCTTCATGGCCCCTACTTTTCTTACACTATTGGCTTGGTTGTTCCGTTGCAATGCCTAATACAAACCTAATTATTAGCAACCCAGCCTGGGGTTTTAATATAGTAATACTAGGCACAAAGAGTTGTATATAGTATGTCTGAATTTCACGAGAACAACATGTACAGAAAGAATGTCTATATTTCTATCTTCTCCACTGCATTAAAACAAATCCTGTTGCTAAAATTCTCCAGTGATAAATATTAGGGTATATGCTCCCAGCTAGAACCAATAAGAAAGAAAATTGTTGGTTGAGTTTAAAAAAAAATGCTTTGGACTAGAATGTAAAGAAAAAGCAAAACCACTCACACTGTTAAGGCTAAAGCTACTGCCCTGTGCATATTTGCTTTTGACAGTTGGAATCAGCAGGCTTTGCTTCTGACTAAACAATATTCAGGCTGGATACCTCCCTAAATCTCTGGAATTCATTTGTTGCTACAGATCTCTGGAAGGCTGCCAGCCACTCCTCTGTTGGAGACCCCTGACTTCACAGATGAGCTTTCATTTGTCACTTCCATCATATCCTCAGGATTCATTAGCGAGCTAACCAGTTTCCGCTCCCTGACATCTGATTCTATTCAGTGGCATGAAGAATGCGCTATGATTGTTTCCTGTAATTGCAAATGTACATGCATCTTTTCCTCCTCCAATCCTTTTCTGGCACTATCCGTGGATGCTGACTACTGAATATGACAAGGGGGAAAAAAAGAAGCTCGATTGAATCAAGATCATGAGATGGAAGATATGTATCACACAGTGATTTGCTCACACAGAGAAAATTAATGGCTAGAGAGAGACTAATGGGGCTCCTTCTTTTATAGACTCAGAACAAAATTCAAACTCTCTATTTTGCTTTGAAGTTATTCTCTCTTCCTTCCTATCCTTTAGAGAGAAGTGTGGCATCTCACTAGGAAGCAATACAGGTGAAAAATTACAAAATGAATAAAGATATAGCGCCAGTGATAATACTTATGGCACAAAACTCTCCAGCCTTGCTAAATAATATCACTCATGATATCATGCTGATGTTTATTGGAAGGAAGACTCCAATTTAGGCACAACTTATGGAAAACTGGTGCTGGTTGTGGCTATTTCCTGCTATCAATTGTCCATGTAGCATGTGTTTAAACATCTACAATATTTTCCATCTACTTTTGGAAAGTTTTGGTTACAGAAAGCAAAATGTCCATTTTAGTCTTACTTTGAATAGGAATTTTTTTTAACACAGCTTCTTTCCTCTTTGGGCACGGCAAAATGGTACCCTCCACAAGGTTATTGCCAAAATCTGAAGAATTAAGATTCTTTTCATTTCAAATGTTGTCCCTGATTATAAAGGTAAGTTGTTATGTCTCATCATCAAGAAAACAAGCTAGATAAATTATGTATAACTGGAGTTAGCATTCAGAATAGTTTGATACACACATACATGAATACCACACAAACACATATACATATACAAACACAAACACTTGGGCAATTATTTACTAAATACTATTTAGTAAAAAATAATAATTCTTGAGTTCTTAAAAAGTTTCTTTATCTCTAGCACCATAATTGACTATAATTCCACCTAATTAATTACACAAAAATGTTTGGCTTCAGAAAGTCAAGTTTAAAATATTATCTAAAATGGCCCCTTTCTCTCACATAACAGAACTTTGCACTTTTGGTAAATGGAAGAGCTTCATAGAAAGGCCCAATGCAGTCTTCTAATAATACAAATAAATTTACTCCAAGGAGAACTTGCCTCTTTGTGTTTTGTTTGGTCCTCTATTCATAGAAACCTACAACTGAATGAAACAAAGTATTTATTTTTATCTTAATTTATACAATTTATAAGCTACCTGATTCCCAACTCTGGGCAGTTAACAATTAAAGTAACAGTGTAAGTCTAAATGAATGCATTTTTGTTAAAAGATTTAAAGAAAAGCAGCAATCAAATATTCATTGAAAATTACATGTTTTTATTATGGTTAGGTAAATTATGGTGTTAATCAGTGCACTTATGTTCACTATATTGTCAGCTGATTCACAATCTAAATATATAATCATTTTAGCTGTTTCTCTTACATTTTACAGTAGAAGCAGGAAAATGAATTCATGTTGATGGTAAATTATGAGTAATGGCAGTCCTAAACAAGTATCTTGTTGATACAATATCTAAGGACTCAGAGATAGAAAGAGAACATGGAATTCCTTGACATCAACCTTAAGTATCACATACCAAAGGAGTGAAAGATACATTTTTATTTTCAAATATTTTCCAAAATCTGCCCCAAAACATCCAGATGGATAGGTAGCAATACTATTTGGGTGAGTTTGAACCTTGATCAGAAGTCTATTTGTAAGGATTGTTACTGTAATATTTAGAGTAACTTTAGAAAGCAGCCTTTACACTTATTAGGTGAAAGCTGAAGGGGTCATAGCTGAAGGTCGGTTAGAAAAGGCTATGGTAACGTAGACCAATTCTACATAAAGGCAGTGTGAGTAGCTTGTCAAAGGCCAGCCAGTGAAATTGGTGGCAGAGTAATTATTCATAGTTTCTTGATTTGAGTTGAATTTTTTAGGTTCCAGTTTTGGAATTGTAGCTAGGTGAAAATCTGTCAGCCACTGAAGATAAAATCTATTCATGAAATTGTTCCCCATATGATGGCTGTCAACAGACCCTTCTTGTCTCCCAAACTCTTCCTTGGGGGGGGAGAACCCTGTTGCTAAATCTTCATGGTTATCAGTTCATGTGTCTTGCTCTGAATGATTGTTTTACACAGAAACATCCACAGCCAAGCTCATGGGGAAAGTTTTTAATCTTCTCAAGAGCCAGAATGTCTATAGAAAACTGAGCTCCCTTGAGGTGCAGGGAAAATACTTTGTACAAGTAATCTTATATAGAGGATGGCCAGCATCTAAGAGCCTTTCTTTGCTCCTGCTCTCTTTTTCTAGTCAACACTTGGAGACATTTTAAAGACAGGTTCTTTTTCATATTTTTCAGCATCCATTAAGCACCATGAAATTTAAGATCTTGAGTGAGGGTAGGTTAGGCCTACAGGTGTCATATAAAAATCTTGCCAGGTACATGAAAAGGAACCCCCAACTGGGCATCCCCTTGGGAACGATAATGTCACCTGCTAATCCTTTCAACCCAGACACGCCTCAGTGTTTGTGGCATAAGTGCCATAACATCATATGAAATGAATTTATTGTGGTTTGTTTATGATTGTATTTAATTTCAGAATGGGTAAGCTAATTAAACAAGCTAGAATCCCAGGAACTTGTGTTCTGTTGATGACACTTATTTCTGTTTGAATTCTCTGTTCAAAAATAATTGTGCCTGGTTTGTAACTGCCCAGTTTAGTTGGGACTTGACTAATGAGAAAACGTGGAAGATTGGATGAAAGAGTGAGAAGGAAATACTGTAGGTGAGAAAGGTTTTTCCAACCTCAGGATCTGGGGAAATTGAAACTCCTAACTTTTCAGCCACCGTGCTAAAGGCTGGATATTTTTTTAAATAAAAAATGTATAAAAGAATACAATTACAACAGTAAAAACTAATGCAAATTTTAAAAAAGAACGAAGTGTAGAACAAAGAGAAATAGAAAGAAAGAAAAGTAAGAATATAGCAAAGGAAAAGAAAATAACTATATAAACTAACTTTTAGTAACTTGTTTATACCTGTTGTGATAAAGATGAAAAGTCTCTTTTTTCCTCAAGAGCAGAGTATTTGAATTGATACAATCAAGTCCAGATTTTTAAAAATTGTCAAAAGAGTGAAAGATTGGGCAAAAATGCAAAAGAAATAATAGATTATATATATTTATTTTATTCAAGAAGATTACACAAACTGATTATAAACAATAACACAATCACCAAAATGATTCACTGGAACATCTGTAAAAAATATTGTATGCTAGTAAATAAAAATTGGTGTGAACATAAAGTTGAAAAGCAGTAAAAAACGAGTAGGTACCGGTAAAAATATAGTGGGATTTCCAAATACAAGCTGATAACATCTTGTCTCATAGCACGCCAGATTTAACTGTAGCTGAGAAGAAGAAAATATGGATAATTGATGTGGCAATACCAGGAGATAGTTTAACACATTAACAGAGTTGGAAGGGACCATCTAGTCCAACCCCCTGCCCAAGCAGGAGACCCTATATCATTTCTGAAAGATGGCAGTCCAGTCTCTTCTTGAAAGCCTCCAGTGAAGAAGCTGCCACAACTTCCGAAGGTAAACTGTTCCATTGGTTGATTGTTCTCACTGTCAGAAAATTCCTCTTTATTTTCAGGTTGAATCTCTCCTCAATCAGTTTCTATCCATTATTCCTTGTCTGGCATTCAGGTGCTTTGGAAAACCGGTTGACACCCTCCTCTCTGTGGCAGCCCCTAGAAGATAAGATAAAGAATAGAAAAAGATCACAAAGTATCAGAATTTGAAAATTGAAATTGAAAGATTATGGCGATGGTGGTCCCCGCAATTATTGGCACATTGGGTGCCATAGTAAAAACTACTGGCACTTAGGAAATCTGCACATTGACAAAAATTTCCATTTGTCAAATGAAAAAAGCCACTCCAGTTGAATCTGCACATATATTACATTGATTCTGACATCCTAGATTCTCGGAAAAGAACTCGATGTGTATAAAGACCAACACCAGCTAAAGAACTGGCAGGTGTGATTTTGCATAGTTGTATATATACCCTATTTTTCGTTCCATAAGATGCTCCTGACCATAAGACACACCTAGGTTTAGAGGAGGAAAAGAAGAAAAAAAAAACTGCTTCTGCCTTCCGGCGTCCGTCTGGTATTCATCTGGCTAGCGTCCTTGTAGCAAGCAGCAAACAGTTTGCCTCCTCTGTGTCTGCTGCCTATGCTGGGGAACGCTGGAACTTTTGCATCTGAGCAGCTGATCGGCGGTTGGATCTGCCTCCCGGAATACCTCCGATAAGCTGTTCCAGGTGGCAGGGATCGCTCCCGCCATTCGTCGCTGCTGCCTGTTGGCCACATTTGCTCCATGAGATGCACAGAGATTTCCATCCATTTTTGGGAGGAAAAAAAGTGGGTCTTATGGAGCGAAAAATACAGTAATAATTATTACATTATAATAATTGTAATAAAGATAGACGTTCATAGAGTAAAGTTCTGCTCACTATGTGAATGGCATATAGCACTGAGAGAGCAAGTCCTGTGCACTGAGTCAAAAGAGGGTTTCGCTTTGATAGAGGTTCATGTGAGGTAGCCTTTCAAAGCTAGTCTACGAAGCAATGTACCACCCAGCTTTTAAAATCTAAGTGGACATACTGTTTCACTTCACATTGCCTCTCATCCTCCAGCCGTTCTAGTCAGAGGCTTTTATACATTCCCCGTGCATGCCCAGAATACTCTTCCAGTCACCTACAAGAAGTGCTGGGCTCAAGGTGACCCAAAGGGCATCACTGAAGAGGACTACCTCACCGCACTGAGAATTGCACAAAGCACCTTATCAAAGAAAAGCACTGTGGCTTCACACCGTTCTTTTGTATAAACATACAGCTATTATTGCACCAAGGATTAGGAAGAGAAGGGGAATATCAAAGGAAAGGTGAGAGACATAATAACTTGCAGGCTGTAATAATTACAAAGCAGCTGCTAGAAGCTGCACAGACATTTTATGCATTATGAAAAGGCATTACTATATCTCGTTTCTATTTAAAGCATTTCAATAATGTTTGGGAAAGCCCAGCTCAACAGTTTTATGATGGAACTGTACAGTAAGGGTAGTCCTTGACTTACAACCATTGTGTAGCAAGGGTTGAAAGTTACAGCGGCACTGAAAAATGTGACTTATAATGACACACTT
>JANHFT010003604.1:337694-352161 GCA_032467955.1 Pseudoxenodon macrops | reverse complement strand
CCCACAATAGAGAAATGCATAGTAGAATAATAGAAAGTGTGGCAGGCCAAAGATCCAACAGACATAAATGTAGGCCTAACAACCAGGCAATCACCAGTAAATGGGTATTGAAGATTGACTCTTGTGAATGGATTTCTTCCTGCCTTCTCCTGTCGCAGCTAACCTTGGATTCTAGTGGACTCCAGTTTCTGGAGAGAGGGATCCTTTCAATGCCTCAGTACTGAGATCCATACAGATAGTTCTTGGTAACAATAATGGCACACATACAGAATGGCACTCCTGGAGTGAGCAGTGTGTTAGACCTGCAGTACTGCATTCTAAGCATCGTGCCACCATGGCTCTTTAATATAACTGTAGTGTTCATTCCTTCATTTTTTTTTATGCCAGGGCTGCAAATTGATATGGGCCATCAAGTTACAGTCTTAGCTCCCTCCAGGATGAGTTGCAAAATATTGAGGTCTATGTGGGCCGGAAGAGACCAGCCATGTAAAAAGAGAAAGTAATTGTAGATATGGACACCGCCTTTTAACAACAGCATTGCAGCCTAGTATGATATTCAAAGCAAAGCCATGTCATCAGACTACAATTCAGTGTGTTATGCAAACCTAGAAAATGAAGTTATCTTGAATAGCCTGTGATTTAGGTAATCATGGGTTAGCACATCCTACAATCAATGTCCTCACACACACAAAATCCCTACTCAAAAGGGGGAAAAAATCTAGGTAGTGAGTGCAGTACTTTTTTTGCCGATTCACAATTTTGGAGCAAAGGTTGTTTTCTATGTTAAACTGTGTTGTAGACCCTGTTGACAGGCAATGAATGTTTCAATAGGATAAGGTAGAGCGTGTCAAACTTTCCAACTTTCAATTTCCAAACATTAGGGGTGCTCCCAAATTGTGACATGTCTTGGGGATTGTAAAGATATTTTGGTTGTTTTAATAGAATTTAGATGTGCTTGGTAAGTAACTACATAAATATCATCACTTGTTAACATGTTGTTTGTTTCGTTTTATACAGGGAATGGAGGTGAGTTTAAATAAGTCAAAGCAAGTAGCGTCCCATACATTTTTAAGGCCTCTCATTTCAAGTTCAAGAAATAGTGACTAAGTTCAGGCTACAACCTATGAGATGGCACACGTACAACCCAGTTATGAAGTTACTCAACCAAGAGCCATGGTGGCGAAGTGGTGAGAATGCAGCACTGCAGGCTACTTCTGCTGGCTGCCTGCAATTTGGCAGTTTCAATCTCACCAGGCTCAAGGTTGACTCAGCCTTCCATCCTTCTGAGGTCGGTAAAATGAGGACCCAGACTGTTGGGGGGCAATAGGCTGACTTCGTAAACCGTTTAGAGAGGGCTGTAAAGCACTGTGAAGCAGTATATAAGTGTAAGTGCTATTGCTATTACCTGAGGATTTGTCTTTACATTGTCCCGTCCTATCCAGTCAGGCAGGGAGGATATGTTGTGGATACAATTAGTCAAAGAATTTGAACTGGTGGGATCCAGGTGAAAACCTTCTCTGTCATTGTCCCTTCCGTGCCCATCTTTTACCCCCAGAGATGAGACAGGGCCCCACACTTCTGGCCTTCAGAGAGAGTGCTAAGACCTGATTTTGCCAATTAGGATGTGGGTTAAAAATTATATGGAAGCTTGGGGATGGTTGGTGTCATGATGGGGTTCTCTCAACCTTTTTAACGTTTATTCCTTTAACTTTTAATATCTTAACATTGACTTTTTAAAATTAACTTGTGATGGGTGTGGCCAGCTCAACATCACTTGTGTCAGGGGCGTCTGTGGCGACCTGAGGACTCTGTCAGTGAAAACGGGCTTCCTAGCTCCATTTTCAGCTGCGACGGCTTCCTGCAAACCTCTGCCAGCGAAAGCAGAGCTCTGGAGGGTGGCCCTCCCAAGCTCCATTTTCACTGGCAGAGGCACTGCGGGCCAGTCCTTTGCTGTTTCTAGGGAAGCCCCATGGGCCAGATCTAAGCACCCCGCTGGCCGAATCCAGCCCCTGGGCCTTGAGTTTGACACCCCTGACTTAGGTGAAACGAGCTTTGTAGAAATGTGATGCATAAATAATGGTAACCATTTCCCTACCAGTTGTCTTCTAAGTGTATGACTTGCAATGTTACCTGAGAAAGGACAGAGGAGCAAAGTCTGTTTGGCTGTCAACCTCCTTTCTCTAGGAAAGGCCTCCCATTATGACTCATAAAAGAAAAATAGCAACACTGGATTACTCAGAAGAACCATCCATTGGTGACTTCATTAGTCATTGCATAATGTCCACTTTAATCCCAAATATCATGGTAAACATACCAACTAGCCAACATTATGTTTGTTCCTGGCTTAGCACATTTTTATTTCATTATTCATTGGATTTCCATCCTGCCTCCCTCAGGAGCTTGAATTCTAGCCTTCCCCCAGAACATCTCCTCTGTAAGGTAGGTGGAGCTCAGACAGTACGATTGGTCCAAAGTCACAGAGTCAGTTTCAATGGCTGAAAGTACATTTGAACCTCCATCTTCCTGGTGCCAGTCCAAGTTTAAATGCAACATGGATTGTGAATCTAACCAGTGTTATGTTAAACATTGTTAAGTATCCATCCCTATGCAGGGCTGACCTCTTCCATCTTCTCCAGATCTCCTGAAAACAATCCTACTCAGGCTCAGGTGGATCCTATCCTATCAGAGTAGCAAAAGAGTTGACCAATGCAATCAGGGAAATTATCTATATCTGAGGTGGATGGGGAGAACAGAAAAGCTGTAAAGCAAAGCACTTGCTTTCAAAAGGCCTCCATTTTATTAGTATTTAGGGTCGCGTTGAAAATACTACTAAGCTGCATGAAATCTCACAGTATTCAAATCAAACCTGCTTGGATATGGTTCAGCTAGAGTGGGCCCTGGTTTATAGTACCAGACAGTTTCCTAAATTCATATACAGAAGCAAATTAGGGAGTTGATCATGCATTATGATTTAAGAACCAAAAGCAATGACAATATATCAGGGGTGGGTTCTGATTCTTTTTTCTGCCAGTTCACTCAGGGTTGCATTTCGAGCATGTGCAGCAATAAAAAAAATAGCTTCTGCACATGCACAGAAGCAAAAAATCCAAAATGGCGGTGCCCATGGAGACTCCATGACATCATCACCAAGTTACTACCTACTGTTTCTAAAGAACTGGTTAGAACTGGTAGGAACCCACCTCTGCCATATATCTTATCTCTATATTGCAACACTCAATGGGCATCTCCCTATTATAAAACATTGTAAACATGCTTGACTTGGTTATTGAGTCTGCTGAATGTCATAAACCATAAACTGAACAAATCCCCTGGATTCACACAATATGTTAAACTATCTCGCACTAGCCAGCATGTTGCATACATTCTGCCACTAGGTTTGACCTAATTTAAACATTTGTGTGTGCATACAGTTCCTTCCTCTTGTTCTCTAGCTTGGACAAGATGCATTACCAGTTAAATGGAGATGTTATTCTATTATTATCCCCAATTCCTTGGAAATACATATTTCAAATAAGAAATACTTTCGAAAGATTTCCACAAGCAGCACATTAAACTTTGCCCTGAGGTTTTCTTGTGAATCTCTTTAAATGGTGTCTTTCTCAATGTAATGTTCCCAGATTGCTGGGTTACAACTTCATCTCCACACAGCTCTCCTTCGCTAGGCCTGAGGACAGTTGCTGTTTTTTTAAAAAAACCTCAAGAGAACCAATGTATTCACTTACCTTTTCTTGGAGTTCCTTCTCTTGTCTTTGATTATTCTCTAGATAAATCCAACAACAATATTCATAGAGAAACAGCAAGAGAAAAAAAGGATACATCCACTTTTTTCATGTGAGCTAATTTTGCAGCAATCAAACCATACTCAAAGTTTACAACCAGTCCAGCAAAATATAAGGCCTGATCAAATTCATGCCGGAGGGGAAGTTTTAAAACGATCAGAAAAGGCTACAAAATGAAAAGAAGGAAACAAAACACAATCTCACTACAAAGTGTCTAATTCCCAAAATTTTATGCCAGACGTCACTTCCACCTGATTCTGAAGTAAAGCGTTCATGTTGCAGGTAATCAAAATGCTGGTGTCATTTTTTTCCTTTTTTCCTGGAGACTAAACTTTATCAAAATAAAAATAAAAATCTGCCAAGCTTTGACTTCTGTCTGGAGTTTTTCCTGTGCTCCTGCTCCCTAACTCAACAGGGAGGACAAAGAACAGGCCTCTGGGATTATCTCCTGGGCGGGATAATTAACTGAAAAGTCAGCTGCTCCAAGATAAAAGTTCACTTATTAACCCCTTCACTAGCACCTGCCTATGGAAAACTATGATTCATGCAGATATTACAGTCACCTAGGATAAGCTTTTAAAAAAAAATTTCCGGCCTTTATGTTACAAACGTCCATTATTATTTTATTCCCTCCTGAGCAGAGAAATTAATCCAGAACAGGAGGGGGGTAGTTTCATGGATACTGGCACAAAACTCTCCATAGTCACAAAATTATAATTATCCCCAAAATTAGTGGAGCAGGCTCTTGTGTTCTTGAACTCTATTCATTTGCCTGCTTTTTTTTCTGTACACACTGTCCTTCGGAATAACAGAGAACTTGAATTTGAACAATCTGCTAGACTAGAAGGGGGTTAGTTGGTTTGTGGTGCAGTGGTGGTGCAGTGTAGCTAACAACCACAACCTAAAACTAGTGGATATAAACCACTGCCATTTCAATCAAAGCGATCCACATCTAAGTATCTCTTGATAGCAAATGCATTCTCAAATTGTGGGGCATTGTACGGACATAATTGTATCATCTAGGGCAGTGATGGCTAACTTTTTCCGGACCGAGTGCCCAAACCCCCAAAGTGCAATGTGCGTGCACCCCCATGCATGTGCACCACCCCCCGCGCATGCACAGCAGAGACCCAAAGACCAGCTGGCTGGCAGTAGGCATGCATGCATGCACAGCGGAGCTGAACTGGGGCGACGGCTCGAGTGCCCACAGAGAGGGCGCTGCATGCCACCTGTGGCACGCGTGCCATAGGTTCGCCATCACGGGTTTAGACAGTTCCAAAAGAAAAACTATCACTACCAAAATCAATTAAAAAGTTAATGCAGATTCTAGGCATACACATCAAGAGCATAGAGTATCTTGATTGCAGGACACCCATCCAGCCTGTTTGCTGGCGTTGCTACTTGATAACAAGTAATAAAGAGGGGTGGATTCAAATGGTGATCAGATAAGATTTATCATGCCTTTAAATCCATGGAATTATTTATTACATTTACCCTGCTTTTCTTCAAAAAGTTGCTCAAAATACTAAAACAAAAGTGTAAAATACAGGTAGTCCTCGACTTACAACAATTCATTTAGTGACTGTTCAGAGTTACAAAGGCACTGAAAAAAAGTGACTTATGACCATTTTTCACAGTTACCATCTTTTAACATCCCTATGGTCACATGATCAAAATTCAGATACTTGGCAACTGACTTGGCAAATATGTTCATATTCATGACAGTTGCAGTGTCCCAAGGTCATGTGATCACCTTTTGCAACTTTCTGACAAGCAAAGTCAATGGCGATGCCAGATTCACTTAACAACTGGGTTACTAACTTATCAACTGTAGTGATTCACTTAGCAACAGAAGCAAGAAAGGTCGTAGAATGGGGCAAAACTCACTTAACAAATGTCTCATTTAACCACAAAAATGTTGGGTTCAATTGTGGTCGTAGGTCGAAGACTACCTGTATAAAACACAACAGTAAAATTAAATGCATGTGAAATCCAGCTAGATAGACATATTAATGTATTTTAAATTCTGGATCCAAAGTAAGTTACTTGAGCATGGTTCCTAGTGACATCTACAGGATTTACTGCTAGGTAAGAATCGTGGAGGATACAACTGGATTCAACCTAGTACAGAATCAGAATCAAACCAGAAATATTTTATTTTGCATAATTATGGAATATGTTTTCCCTCCGTTCAGAATCTTTTTCTTGGCTTTCCTTTCAGGTGGGAGATGGGAAAATGGAGCTCTTGCAGTCTCACCTGCGGCGTGGGATTGCAAATCCGCGAAGTCTTCTGCACTCATCTCCTCTCAAGAGAGACTAATGAGACAATGACTTTGGAGGATAAGCTATGTCACAAACCCAAGCCTACAGGGGTGCAAGCCTGCAACCGTTTTGACTGTCCTCCATCTTGGTACCTTCAAGAATGGCAACAGGTAAATTCCAGTTCCCAAGGGGGGGGGGGAAACCCTACCTGTGTCTGCTATTGGTGGCTGGAAATGGGAGGGATACTAACCTTAGAATCATACATTCCATGTATGCTTTGATTTGTTGCCCACTGACCTCAGGTGAGCCCCTATTTGGTTCTTTTTGCTGATTTGAGAGAAAACCCCATCCAGCAAATTCCTATCTTACCTCCACTTTTATCTATTGATTATTTTATCTAGAAATATTAGTGAGGCCTTTGAATTCGTTCAAAGAAAGTCTGTCTAAATGTTCTACAGTTTTAATATTTGGGCAGGAGAGTTTTTGTCAGTGTGATCCACAATATCTTGCTGCTTTCAACAGAATGAGGAAAAACAACATTGCACTACTGTACATGTTCCACCCCTTTGGGCAAGTGCATGCTCTCAAAAAAAAGGGGGGAACGTGGTGGCTCAGTGGCTAAGAAACTGAGCTTGTTGATCAGAAAAGTCGACAGTTTGGCGGTTCGAATCCCTAGCGCGCGTAATGGAGTGAGCTCCCGTTACTTGTCCCAGCTCCTGCCAACTTAGCAGTTCGAAAGCATGTAAAAATGCAAGTAGAAAAAATATGAACCACTTTGGTGGGAAGGTAACAGCGTTCCGTGCGCCTTCAGTTTTTAGTCATGCCGGCCACATGACCACGGACATGTCTTCGGACAGCACTGGCTCTTCGGCTTTGAAACAGAGATGAGCACCGCCCCCTAGAGTCGGGAACGACTAGCACGTATGTGCAAGGAGAACCTTTACCTTTACCTTATGCTATCAAAACAAACATAGAAAAAGGACAGATACTGTGATGCAATTGTCACACATACATGCACACACGCACATGCACACACATGTCCAAATACTACAGATCACTGGCTCTTGGTAACACTCTACAGGTTTAATGTTTTTCGCTGTTCAAGTCTGCCCTTTTAATTAGAAACATTTTTTTAAATTAGAAAGCCAACTTTGTTTTCAGCTGTTATCTTATCTCTTTCCTTTTGCCTGCTTTCCAAACGAAAGTGGATATAGCATCTCTTTAACATAAAGTGGCCTAAAAGTGTTTGCATTATTACATCTTCTTCAGCCTTTGTTTTACTGTCAAAGAGAAAGGGTTTTATTAAACCCAGACCGCATATTAAAAACCTGCCCCGGAACATTATTTAAAAGTCGTTCCTTGTTTCAATCCCCTAATTGTTTTTATTAGTAGTTCTATCATAAGGCCTGCTATTCCACATGCTGTTTGAAACAACCCATTAACTTTTATGAGATACCGATCAATTTGTGGAAGCCCATTGCTGCTCATGTTTCTCAGGCTCATAAGCTTCTGCTGCAAATGTTCTCCAGTGTTCACAGACATGCGGAGGGGGCATTGAGAGGCAGGAAGCGCTTTGCAAGCAGCGCATGGCGGATGGAAGTTTTCTAGAACTTCCAGAAACATTTTGTTCTGCTTCACGGCCAGCTTCCCAACAAGTCTGCAAAAATAAGGACTGTCCCCCTGAATGGCTTCTCTCGGATTGGACACAGGTATGAAGTAGTAGTAGAAATAGAAATTGGACTATTATTATTTTTGTTTCCTTCACTTTGCACAACCTGAATTTTACTTTTGGTACAGTACTATCATTTTGTTAAGGTAGTATTTCCCACTAATGTCTTGTAATCTCTATAGATTAGATTCTTGACAGGTATAAAGACAGCTGTTTATTCATAATTGAGAATATATATTTTTCTTATTATTGGATTTAGACATTTTTGGACTGACCCAATTACGCCAGCTAATATTATTACCCTGTTTCCTGGAAAATAAGCACTAACATGATTTTTCAGGATGCTCGTAATATAAGCCCTACCCCCCAAAAAAATAGGCCCCAGTTAAGATCATCAGCTAGACGGACGCAATTAGTACCGTATTTCCCCCAAAATAAGACCTAACCAGAAAATAAGCCCTAATGCAACTTTTGGAGCAAAAAATAATATAAGACCCTGTCTTATTTTCGTGGAAACATGATACTAGTAAGGCTATAAGGTAATGAATCTGCAGAATATGCCACCTATGGAAACCACTGAGAGCCTTTCAGAATTTGAACTGCAGTTGGTAAATAGAAAATTTAAACAACCTCTCTGAATCCCCCGTAACCGTAGTAGGATCCACGGTCAAAATAGTAAGCCCTGAGATGTTTTGTTACTTTTTGAAATTACTTCTGTATTGTAAAAGTAGAGAAGACTAACAATAACAAAAGTTTTTTTTTAAAGTTACACAGATTGCCACAATAGGGTTTTCACGCTAGCTTAAATTTAATAGAATTCGCTGTTTTACTGCACCAAATGGGAACACTATCTAGAATAGATTCAATGCTTCTGCTATATATATATTAAATTTTAGTGGATTGGTGGTAAGTGAGACTTTCCTGTTATCATTGATCTTTCAACTATGACCCTGATAAAATTCCAAGGAATATTTATTGGAACATCATTAGAAATCCATGATCAATATAAGACTATTAAGGCTGGGGCATTTTTTGTGCTCAATCTATAGAGCAAAACTAAGAACATACTTCAGAAGAATATTTAGACTTTCTACTAGTCTAGTCTATTATTGCTATGTAATCCAGATGCCTTTTTTATGTGAATTATATTCTGCTGGTTTATGATTCTTAACTAAGTATGGCTTTTCCTCTTCCTCCTGTTCATTTCTTTCCACTCCTCCTTCGTCCAAGAAGCAAGCAATTAATTTGGTTGTTGAAAAACATTATATTCATGCCAGGATGGATGTGCATAAAGTAACAAGCTTAACTAATGGATAATGATCTAGCATGACAGCCCAGCCAAATAAATAGATTATCTAGATAAATCTGCTGTTAGAACATGTAGCCTGTCTGAGGTAAATAGGCATCTGTCTATTCCTCTGGCGGTGTTCATTATTTTGCTTTTAATCATTCAAGGTATACATTTGAAGCTATGCTACTCACATTTTTAGATAACAGGCTGTTTTCTTCCACACCTGGGAATATTTCATTTCTTTTTCTTACATTCTAACTTCTGGGTTTATGATCCTCCTCTTCTAAATATTTATTTTATTTACTTATATTTATGTGGCCACCCAATTTGTGTGATCACAACTCAATTAAACCAAATGAAAACCCCAAATTACATTTCAAACCAACACAATCAACAAAAACAAAGCACACAATCAGGGCCCATCAACACAGAATCTACCACCCAAAGACAGGCTCATCTACTGCATCATTCTGGCCTAATGCCTGGGGGGAAAAACAAACTACTGAAACTTTCCTAAAGACTAGTAGATTTGGGGGACAATCGATTTGAGGGGGATGGGAAGACGCCTTTTGAAAGGGCAGGTGCTGCAACTGAGAAGGCACATATTCTAAATCCCACCAGATGATGTTGCTTGGAGCATGTTATAGCATGTGGGATAGACAGATAGTCCAATAAAGGAGAATATTTGTAGCTCACAATTGAAATGAGGGGGTGCTTGGTGCTTTCTGAACTTGGTTGCTTACTTGCCGTTGTTTCATTACCAAAATTTGATAACATCATCAGTGTATCATTAGTGCACTGATGATGCTACCTAGTTTGGGTAATGAAACGTCTGCAAGAAAACAACCAAGCTCAGAGAGCACCAGGGACCCCACACAAGTGGTCTGGCAAATAATCCAATCCTGTGCCATATTGGGCTTCATGGTTATAACCAGCACCTTGAATAGCACCTGGTAGCCTATACAGTTCATGCATTTCATGTATTATATGCCCGTGTCAAAGTGACCTATAACCATTTGCACTGTGCATTATTTAAGGGCAATCCCATGAAGAATGCATTGCAATAGGCCATCTTGGAGTAACTAAGATTTGTTGATGCTTCAGCTGGCACAATTGGCATGCAAGCTGGAGTTCTGCAAAGACCCTCCTAGCTACCACTGCCACCACCTTGAGCAGGAGTTCTGAGTCCAGGAGAACCCCCTACATTTGCACTGTTTCTGACTGATCTAGAATGTACTAGTGCACACAGTTTTGAGTGCTCCACAGTTATTTAAGTTACTGCTGTATGAGGCGCATTAGCTTCCAGATGCTGGCTCCAAGTTAAGGTCCTGGTTACCATCTTTAAAGGCCTACATAGCACAGGAATAAGTTACTTGCAGATTGCACCTCCCTGAAAATATTGGCCTACCCTACTAGGTTAGATAGGATGGGTGCAATCTAGGTCCACTCCCTGGACCTCCGAGATCCTGTGGCAGGATGCAGCCCCTCCTTCCTGGGAATCCAGACTACATTCCACCACAGATACACCCTTTTGGTGACATCGTAGCTGCTTTGAACAGCTCCCACCTGAGATCCAAGGAAATCCATACTCTTTTAGCCTTCCAGAAGGCCATGAAGATCTGGCTTATCCATCAAGCATTGGGTTAGGATGGGGGTGGAGCCAAGGTTAACTCCAAGGTTAACGGGTAATAACTAATAAACATTGAACCTTTCCTAAGCAGCTGTTGTTATGTTCCCAGTGTTCTGTTAGCTGTGGAGAGGGAACCCAGACACGAAATGCCATTTGTAGGAAAATGCTAAATACTGGACTTTCGGCCATTGTGAACTCATCACTGTGCCCATCTCTGTCGCTCTCCTCCTTGGTCAGACCATGTGTGCTCATGACTTGTGCAAGTGAGTATAGAAGAAGATCTGGAGGGGAATTGGGAAGATTGGGACAATTTCTGGCCAAAGAAAATACATGGAGGGGCTAAGGAAATTAAAGGCTGGAGGGGCGTAGTTTGGGGAAGTACAACATAATACTGTAATTATTAACATTAATAGCAGGACAGTGCCAGAGTAACGTGCTTTATACATTCGTTTAAATCAGGGGTGCCCACTCTCTTTCAGTCAAATGCCTGCAATCCAAAACATGGGCAAGGTCAGGTCAAGGATTTCGATGAAAGCAGAACAGCACAGAAAATATATTTGTTTTCATTTTAATTTAAATATTATAATTGATATGGATATGCAGTGCAAACTGCTTTGGAGTAGGCATTACTAGTGCTTCCTTAAATCAAACATGCATTTCTTTGGGATCCGAAGGCTACAGCCCAAGCCTAGAAAATGATGCAGCCTTCTTAAGGAGGTACTTACAAGAGATCATCTGTTGAATAAATGTCTGTTTTCTGTAAATTATCAGAAGTGAAATGTCACCTAGTTCCAAAAGAAAGATGTTTGTTTGGTTTAAGGCGTTGGAAGCTGCATTTGATGACCCATCTGCAGATGCCCATGCAAATGACATCCCAGGCTTCAATTTTATGTAGTAACTTCTCCATTAAATGTTCTATATTGCAGACCATATAATGGGGTGTCATGCTACACCCCCATAGGCATTACCCATCAGTGATATGGAGTCCATCAGGGGTGGGTTCTAATTTACCTCGCCGTCGGTTCGCTGCCTCCCACGCCGCATGGGCACGCGCATGCGCAGTAGAAACAAATTCCCTAAAAAAAGGCTGAAAGCAAGATGGCGACGCATGCACAGTACCAGAAAAAAACCCTGGACTTTTTTTTAATTTCCCCCACCAAAAAAAGATGGCGGCGTTCACGGACCAGAACCAGCTCCGTGATGTCACCAGCGGCTTACTACCTACTCGGTAGAGCCGGTCCGAGCCAGTAGGAACCCACCTCTGGAGTCCATGCAGGAAACACATACATGGGCACAGCACAGAAGCATTAATGGAAAGGAAAAAGAATCCTTTAGTTCTTTAGTCTATTAGGTTGAAAGTGCAAATGTGATGTGACACCATATCCTAATAATGTTACTTGCATTCCAGGATATCAGAGACCAGCGCACAAGCAACCCCCTTTAATACAGGCTCAAAAGAAAGTTTTTATCCAGACAAGAAAGCAAAAGAAGCTGCATTTTGTTGTTGGTGGATACGCCTACCTGTTGCCCAAAACTTCCGTCATTCTTCGATGCCCTGTGAGAAGATTCCGGAAACCAATGATCACGTGGGAGAAAGATGGCAAACGACTCATCAGCTCTGTTCACGTTACCGTCGCGCCTTATGGATACATGAAGATCCATCGATTAAAGCCCTCAGATACTGGCACATATACTTGCACAGCAGGACCAGCTCAGGAACATTTTGTGATTAAACTCATAGGAGGCCACAACAAATGTCCTGCCACCTTGTCAACTGGGATAAAAGAAGAGGAATCCTCAAGGAAGGTCAGTCTGAATGAAGCTTTGCATGGCCAGGAGAAGCATCAGAATAAAATTACCTTCAACGGAAGCAAAACCGAAAAACGAGGATTTGTCTCTGATTCTAGCCACCGCTATGATGACATTGTCTCCAGGCTTCTGGAATACAGAGGCTGGCCTCGGGTTAGTGCAGAGCCATGGGAAGCTCAGGACTCCACAGAGAGAAATATTTCTTCAGAGGAAGACCAGGGTCAGGAGTACAACCTGCCTTTCACTATGGTCGCCAATCAGGATCGTTTAGATGACATCTTAAAAAATGTGTCTCAGCAGCCTGAGGAACTTAAGGATGTCTATAGCAAGCAGCTTATCTCCCAGCTGGCCCATGAAATTTTCAAGAGCCATTTGGAGCATCAGGAATCTTTTTTCAAAACCCAAGGGAGCAGAGTCAGTTCTGCTTCAGTGGAATTTCCATTCTCTAAGCATTTTTCTGAGTTTAACAGATTACTGAGAACATCTTTCTCCGAAGCCCACTTGTCCACATCTCTAGAACTCGTAAATGGTTCACGTGGGCCGCACAGGAAACCTGCCATCTTGAAGAAGATCTCTGCAGCGCAACAACTATCCGCGTCTGAGGTTGTCACCCATTTGGGGCACACTGTGGTTCTAGCCAGTGGGACATTAAGTGTACTTCTTCACTGTGAGTCTGTTGGAAATCCAAAGCCAATCATTACCTGGGCGAAGAATGGAGAAGCTGTGCAGTACAACAAGAGGTAATAAAATACTAATTTTATGTACACAGACATGCAAAATTTTGATTTTTCTTTATTTTCATGCATTCTTTTTTTTGGCACTTTTTTTCAAAATACATTATTTTGACTGTCATACTAATGCAGGGGTGTCAAACTCAAGGCCCATGGGCCAGATCTGGCCCACAGGGTGCTTAGATCTGGCCTGCAGGACCAGTCTGGATATAGCAAAAGACTGGCCCGTGGTGCCTCTGCTAGCAAAAAGCGTCCTGAAGCCTCCAGAGGACAAAAAACAGCCGAAAATCAAGGCCAAAAATCAGCTGGCGGGAGCTGACAGGACAGCGCCTCACGCGTGCCATAGGTTCGCCATCACTGCTATAGGTGATGCTGTACATATGAGCAATGGGTACAATAGGTCAAGGTATTTATCCAGTATAACCCTAATTCGTTTAAGTTCACTAACATGGTTTCCCTTTAATAAATCCCAAGGATTGTTATTCATTGATATCGTTAGGAATTACTTAGGGATTCTTAGTTTCCCTCCCCCAAAACTCAGAGGTAACTGAGACGGGACCTGACCTCTAAGCCAATTTAACTCTGTAGTATGGATATCGTAGGTATTTAGTGTTTCAAAAGGAACTGAAATCCTTAAGTAGAAAAATGTGTGGTGAGCTTGCTTTATAACCTACATGCTGCTGCAACTCTTCCTAGCTTTTTTATGTACAATAAATATGATTTTTGATAAATGGGCAGTATTTCCATGTGATACAGTCATTCCGCAAAGTTTATTCAGGTATCTTTGGTGCAAGCATTCTCTTGACACTTATTGCAAAGTTATATCATAGACGTCCTATACACTAGGATCACAATTTATTTCTTCCGTGATTTTTTTAATCCCAAAGTAGTCTCATGGCAGGTTGTATCTGGACTAAATCACCCGTAACAGGTGTCAAATACATCACATTGGGCAATATGAGTTTCTTTTCAGATGCCAAATTATGGATGATGGGGAAGGAGGTTGCTTATAGTAAGAATCAGTTTAAGCTGCGCCAGATCCTCAAATTCAGTATCTTGACAAAGATCTCCATTTAAATCTATATTTCTGAGAAGAAAATAGAAAGAGTAATATTGCTTAAATATTTTTCCTTTTTATGTTTTTCAGGGCAGATATTTCCCTCTTAATATAGTTTTGGTTGACAAATATAGGATTTCCACATATCTATCTATCTATCTATCTATCTATCTATCTATCTATCTATCTATCTATCTATCTATCTATCTATCTATCTA
>JANHFT010003604.1:245049-260938 GCA_032467955.1 Pseudoxenodon macrops | reverse complement strand
GCTGGGAGGCAAATTGCTGGGAGGCAGAGGAAGATTTTTTTTCTTGTTTTCTTGTTTTTGTCCCCAAAAACTGGGTGTGTCTTATACTTCGGTGTGTCTTATACTCCGAAAAATACAGTATATCATGAAATAATTTTAGTATTAAAGATTGTAGAACTGTGTTTACCTTAACAAACAATTCATACAGAGCACAGGGATATGCCTACTGGGACTTTTAAAGTCTTTTTGCAGATGATACATTGCAAATATCCTCAAAATGAATATATTCCTTCTTGCTCAATACATTACCTACCTACCAAGCATATACTTACAGGGTTTGGATCCTTAATTAAACGAAAAGGTGACTGGCCAAGACGATTTTTCCACTTCAAGTGCCATTCCAGTTGTTTTTCAGCAATTGATTGAGTTACTGAAATATGATCATCACATTTTAATTTTTGCCTATGGGAAAATTATTAACAAGAATATTAGAACACTTTTAGCTGAATCAGATTTTACAAATGAAAGCATTTGCTCAAATACATTGTTTTGTTACAAAAGCACAGCAGGTTGCATTTAGTATTAAGAAAGTGATAGCATTTCTGCAATGGAATTTTCCAAAATCTGTATATGCTCCAAATCACCTCCTGATTCTAATCCTCTTCAGCAGTGTTTCTCAACCTCAGTAACTTTAAAATCTGAGGATTTTAACTGCCATAAGTCTGGACTTTTGCCACAACCCAACATACTGTGCCTTAAAATTCCTGAGATTGAAAAACACTGCTGTACAGTGTATCTAGAGTTACAATATTTAGTTACAACCGGGAGACAAAATTTATGTATTCTGCTGGTGTACTGGCAGTATTTGACATATCACACAAACCATTGGTTCTGAAAAGCTTTTAAAAAAAATATTGTAGTTACAACATTGCCACAATCTGTGTTTCCCAGGAAAAAGAAAACCACAGGATGCATATTGCATCCAATCTTAAATTAATTAATAAATGCTGTAAAGGTTCTAAATGGCAACCAGCAAAGCTTGTCCTTAAATATGTTTAATAGTCCCTTGAAGATCACAAGATGTTTTTTTCCCCTGACAAAAATCTGACAAGAATATTTCTCACACGCTGGCAATTGAAGAGTGTACTTGTTATTATGAACAACTTGCCATAATATACAAGTGAGAGAATTCCAAGATTTTGTTTACATAATCAGACTAAAATGATTAATATATCCACATGGTCTTTCCTTTCTTCCAACACAACCTTACAAAGACTTGTTAAAGCATAAGATTTTCTCTAATGTTGACATCAGGCAGCTGATGCCAATATTTAGGTATTATTCTTGTTAAGTAATCCTATAGAGACTGAATTAAAATACACAACAGTAAGATGCATACTGCAGAAACCTAATGGTTTATCAAACCAAATTGTCACATCTTAACTGGATAAGCATTTCTGTATTATTCCATAATATCTTTATTAAAAGGTTTGTTTCAAAGGCTCCTGAATACACAGAACAGACCTCAGTGACTTCAGCCCCAATAAAGTCTCATTCTGGAATCTGGCGTTTCCTTCAAGATCCTGAAGGTCTACTTTGAATCCTTTCTTGTCCACATGCCGACGCTCATGCAACAATAACTCCAAGGCTTTGGTTAGTAATTGGATAATGGTTAACATGTTCAGTTTTCCCTCTTCGTAAACATTCCCTACAGGAAACTTTTTAAAAAAGGAAAAAATTGGTTAGCATATACTGAATTAAGAGCACAATTGTGTGTGCAATGTCTTGCACAGTGCATAAAGTTGCACACACTAGTTGGCATTATTCTCACAAATAGCCCCATTATTATTTTTTACTTGTGTTCGGTTTATCAAGCACTTCTGCTGGAACATGAACAAAATTCCAGAATGACAAGGAAGTACTGGTTAGACAAATAAATGCTTTATTTGGTATTTTGCCCCATATTAACTTAAGTTTTGCTTTGTCTGTTTCTCAAAAATCATTGCTTTTCTAATGCTTGTTTGAATAGTTTTAGCTTTAAGGTAAAAATAAACAGATCTGGTGATTGCTGTCATTCTTAGATATTTAATTCTTCTTATATTTGCACTGAAACCATATGATTACAGGGAAGCCAGGAAATCCTACCTATTAAAATGTATCTTATCAAAAGGCCTATTGCAAGCTAAATAAAATGCACTTTACACATTTTCCCATTAAGAGACTTTTGAAACCAAATTTAACCATCCTGGTTTTATGCTACTTGTCAATGTTATTTGTCATAAGGAATTGGTCTCTAGATTTAAACTTTTGTACTTAAAAATTCCCTTTTGTGTCAAAATAGTTTCAAAGAACATATATTTTGATTATACAAACAGGTGAAATAATCCTAAATCTTTTAATTTTATAGGAATCAAAATGAGTTTATTTTGGATTAGTTGCAACTACCAACAACGTACTTTAAATGCTATCTGGGAAGTATTCACGTTTTTTAATTTTTATTATAATCTAACAGTGTCTCAAATTAATCGCCCTAATTTTTAACCAATCATAACATCAGCCCACCAATTTCAATGAATTAATCAAGCGCCAGCAAGAAGCAGAACAATATTCTACAAATATTGACTATCTGAACAGAAGTACAGATACCAAGAAACTTACTTTATACATTTCTTTTTCTACTTTTTGAAGCAAAGGCCGTGGAATGCTAACAGAAACATTTGTGCCGTCTAATGTATACTGATCAACATGACCTTTTACCACTGAATCCACAATTTCTCTTTCTTTTTGCAAAAATGTCAGCATTTCCATTACTGTTGCCCATAAATAACGAACCTTTGGAGGCAAAAAAAAAGATTTTTCAGCAAGCAGGAAAAAAAATGCAATTATATAAATGTTAGATGGAGATTATTGAAAACCTGTTGACAGATACTCACCTTTTCAATTCTTTCTGTGGTATTACTCTGGCCAGAATCAACTTTTTTCCCCATTCTACCCAAACAGTGAGAAACAAAAAAAAAGTTATTAAAGATAACAATGTTTATATTATAACTGTTCTTATTTTTCTGATAATTAATAGAAAAGCAACAGCAAACATATAAATAGAGAATCACATTAAAAATCTCTGTTACCCATACTTTTTAGACTGTCATATTTATCTTATAGGAATTACATTCCTAATATCTTATTATTAAGCCTTGGTGGCACAGTGGTTAAGTGTAGTTATTGTAGACAAACTCTGCCCACAGTCTGGAGTTTGGTCCTGACAGGGCTCCAGACTGACTCAGCCTTCCATCTTTCCAAGGTCAATAAAAGGAGGATGCAGATAGTTAGGGACAATATGCAAATAATGCTAACATTGTAACCCACCCAGAAAGTGATGTAAAGCACTAATATATAAGACAGTATATAAGTCTTAATACTATTGCTGTTTAAGAAAACAGGAAAACAACACAAATGTAAATAAGCTGTAAGATGCATTTTTAATAAAATATTACTTGCTTTTGCAATTGTTTGTCCAGATCCACATTTCCACATCTTAAATCTCTGATTTGCTTAGTAAAAAGCCTATGAATAGAAAAAGCAAGTTAAATTGTGTGGATTAAAAAAATATCCTATGAAATATTATCAACTAATAACTATTGACATTGATTCAAATTATGAATTGAATTCTTCATTATCCAGTATCTTTTTCAATATCAGCAAGTAAAACAACAATCTAAAATATACTCTTACCTACCAAACTATCCTGCTTTACACCATTCAACATCTTCCCTACAACTTTATAATCTGCAGATCACATTTGTAGCTACTCTACTTACAGTGCTTTTTTCTGAAGTTCTTGAATCATCAAATCTTCCTTCTGTAGACATTGTGAAAATCTGTTAAGTGCCACTTGATATTTTGCAACAGCCATATTCAAATCTGGGGATCTGGAGTTCACCGCTTCTGGGTAGGGTATGCCAGCACCTACACAAAATGATTCCAAAATTTACATTGGAAAATATGAACTCAGCCACCACCAAAAGACATCCAAGCCTCTCAATCAAGCAAGAGGTTAAAAAGCTGGGTAGAAGGACTATGGTGAAAGCATGATATCAGGACAACCATATCTATCTATGTGGTGTGTTAATTTCAGAATATATCCAGGACTACTTCAACGAACATAGTTTATTTCCAATGTTTAAAATGCTTTGATATTTTGTCCCACTTCTGAACATTTCCTGCAATGAATCCATGAGAATAGCCTGCTGTACAAGATAATTCCATAGATGATACAAAGCTAAAGCTGACAAATTACATTCTATCAGAGCCCACTTCACCTTCCACTATATGATTTTGCTCCAGAAGTAGCTAATCTTTAAATCTGGTGACATAAAAGCAAACACACAAGCAGGCATCAGGTACAGTTGTAGTTAGTCACATTAATTTGAATAACTCATTAGAGAACCATATATTCATTTTTGCTTTTGAATAATTTAATGTTACAGGTATTTGTTTTTTCACCAGATTTTGCCATATAACCCTATGCATTATTTTTTCAAAAATATCACTATTATCAGGCTCAACTTCAAAGACCTTTCAATATTTGAAAATTATGAACTGTGTAAGTGTGCCAATATAACTGAGATCATATACTTCATCATTTTTTTGCTTTTTTAAAACTAAAATTGTAGTGTTCAGGCTGCAATTAAATTAAATATATTATACTTAGCAAGGGTTCTGCAATAGGATCATAATTATTGCCTGGAATATGCAGATGGCTGGGTCCTTGGACTATACCACCTGCATGCAACCTTTCTCTGTGTGCCAATCCCAGATGTGCACCTTGATTTATCTAGGAACTCAGAGAAATCAAGTGTCAGAAGAGACACCTGAAGCACCATCGAAGGAAGGACTCATAGCTGGTCTGACCAAATATAGGCAAAAGCTGACATCTGGGACTAGTGATAAGCAGAGGAAAACACCAATATCTTTTCACCCTTATTGTATTTTTTATTTATCAAATTTAGAAAATACACATATCCCTCACAAAGAGACTCTGGGTGGTATACAAGTGAAATTTTAAAACCAAAAACAATGTCTAAAATTGAGTTAAGAGGCAACTATAGTTAAAATTCAACATAAAAAGTTAATTATAAGGCAGGAGAGGGCCTTCAAGGTGCTAACCATACCCATGACCTTTTGTTCCTCTGTGAGCCCCAAGAAAAGGGGGCACAGCCAGGTCCTTAGACATTTCAGAAAGGCCAGAAGCATGGGGTGCCAGCCTCGCCTCTGGGGAGACAATTTTCCAAAAGGCAGGAAGGGTTCTCTTCCTGAACCCTGCCAGTTGAAATTCTTAGACTGATGGTGTTTGAAACATGCCTTTCCTACTTGATCGGACAGAACAGATTGATGTAATGGGCAAAGATAGTTCTATAAGTAAATTGGACCTATGTAACATAGAGCTTTAAAAGTCATAACCAAAACTTTAAATTGGACTTGTAAGGTGGCAATTTATTAGTATTTTAATTAATAAATTTAGTTATAATTTTATTGGCATTTATTGGTATTTTGTTCAATATATTTTTATTGATTTTTAAAAAATAAGGTGATTAGTTTGGTCTCTATTTTTATTGTTTATTACACTATGAACCACGCGGAGCAAGTTTGAATTTGAGTTTAGCTAATTTAAATTAAGTAAATGAAAAATGAAAATGCAGAGAAGAAACTTTTTCATCACTGCTGATGATCCCCAACATCTTGTACTTGCAACAGAATGCTGGATGGATTCCATCAAACACTCTTTGCTTGCAACGATCTTTCACAGTGTATTTAAAATCTTCTGAAGTAGGTGGTTTTATGTGAGGAAGTTCCTCACTAGCATGAATTTGCCATAAAAAAAGTAAATTCCAGAATGTTGTTTCCCCACAAAACAGCATAGTAAATCATGATTGCTTACCTAGAGAGTCTACTTTAATATGATGCATTATAACATATCTTGCAAAGTGGAACATCAGATGAATGAATTTGGGTCCACCAGGAGAAAGAAATAATGATGCAACAACTGAAGGAAAACTGTTTCCACATTCATCCTAGGGATTTAAAAATGCACAAGTGAACTGTAATTGATAGTATCAACTTCTGTTAAGTTCAAAAGAAGTTAGTGTTATCTTTAAGCAATAGAGTCAACACAGTGAAATGTGGCAAACAATTATGATTACCTTTGTTAGACATCAGAGACCAGCATAAGTTAAAGCAATTACATAAGCATCCCTGGGCCAAAAGGGATGTTTCACAAATATGTTTCATAAATTCTTTCCCTATTCTCTTAATTGCCTGGCATGCTAAAAGAATAGCTTTGGTTTTGCTCAAATCCAATTACTGTAGTTTGAATTCACTGGTTTCTAATATTATGCAACAAGCTCTGAATATAATACTGTATTTAACAGAACACAAATGAATCTCAAGACAACTATAAAAAGATACTAAGGATTGATCCTTGATGGCAAGTAGTTTTATCGATCAACTATCTTTAGGTCTGGGGAGATAAGACCTTTAAAGAGAATCAAAACGAAGAGGTGACCCTTCCATATTTCATACTCTGTTCTATGTTCTTGCAAGACATTTCTCTCTTTTGGATGTTACTTCACTTTCCATTTGAGTTACTTTTTTCTGGTTAATATATGTATAATACTACACATGAAAAAGTTTTGGCAACAAGAAGAAATTACTATTCTCTAGCTATCGCTTTCAGAATCATTGATGCCATTCATTCTGAGACTAATAGGACCTTTAGTCCAAAGTGTCTAGAAGACATCATGTTGCCTAAGAAACAACAGTAATAGCAACAAGAAATCTCTCATCAAGCAACATCAATGACAAATTTTAGAGATAGTCTTTCAAAGACAACCTCATACAAAAATATATATTAAGACATATAAGGCAAATATATGGACACCTTCTCATTCTTACCAATACTTACTGATATCCTTTTCAGCCATTCATAGCACTGCTTCCTGAATTCAGAGTCTGCCTTTTTGTCTGTGGGAGGATAGCAAAATCTTTCCATTCCAAAGGAAAGAAAAGAGAACAATTTCAACAAACGTGCAAGGAACCAGACATAGTTTTAAGGTAGCTGAGCGATACAAAATATTCCTGACAAAGTTTAACTACATTTGTGTTTGTATTATTGCCATATTGACTTAGTTTTTACTGTAGAAGCTTATCAACAAGAAAAATACTTATACATCATTGTGCTGTAGTTCTAAAATAGTTCTACTAAGGCTGGATCTTTGATACAGAATTTCTCTTGAATAAAAGCTTCCAGCAAGACTTCCGGCATCAGAGTGGAGCTCCTCCTTCTGATCATATTTTTGCTTTTTTGGAGCAGCAAAAGGATCTTCAACAATACAATGTACCTTCATACTTCCAGTTCCACTTCAATACAAGTTATAGAATAGGGTGGCACTGTAAATATTAACTTTTGGGGGGAAGGAGGAGGCATCATGGTATAAGTGAATGATAACAATATTTTGATGAGCCATGAGAGAATCATTCTAACAACCTCCTCCAGTGAAGAGAGGAGTACAGCAAGATTGCTCAAGTTCTAATAATCATAATTTTGGTTTGTTATGGACTTGGTAAGTAACTTTAAGAAAGACTAAGTAATAAAGCATATTTTATTAAATGTTACACTCACCTAAAAACCTCATTACAATGTGACTGGTCCAACTTTGAAAACAAGAACCATGCAACAATGTGAAATGCATCTTTATTTGGTTTATCAAACAAGTTCCTTAAAAAAAAGTGAAAAAATAATTACTCCATATGCAACTGTAGGATAATTAACTGGACAGACTTCCTTTTTCCCTAGTGGTATTCCTGCTATGCTATCATCACATGTAGAAACTCAGTATGCTACATGCACAATTCTACACACACAGTCTTTACAAAAGATTGTTTTCTTTTGAAGAATATGACTGCATCTTACTATGAATCACAGGTCAATATAAATGGGCAACAACCTAAATGCTCTGCCAAATGCCACTTGTTCCTGAATTAGTTTTCTATAAACACTCTAGAGCAGTAAATTTACATAGTCTAAAAACTGTTCATATTTTCCAGATCTGGCTAAAATTGTAATTCAATCATGCATAGTGACATCTAGGTTATTTCATAATTACAGTACAATGAAGGAAGAAACATGTGTTTTGTTCTGAATAGGAAAATTCTACATGATACTCCTGTATCAACAAGGTTTGGCTAATATTAATTTCCAATGTAATACTATCTTTAAGCAAACATTCATTCTCAGATTTGTAGTTTAAAATAAATTCTACATCACCAACATTGCAAGATCATAATTTGTTTTAAATGTGGAAACAATATCACCCAATATAAGTAACAGCAGGGATGGTTTTAATCAAGGTTCCCCAATGTGGTCAATATTAATCGCCTAGGGTCAATGGGATTATCCAAGTGTGGTAAAATGGCTGGGGGTTAACAAATTGTCAATAAATGATGGAAAGTCAATATTTCCAGGCCTCCATGCCAGCTCCACACCAGTCCCTCGTTCTGAAGATGACGAAGCTGGTGGCGAGACAATATTACCCAGGGTTGACCGATCAGCTTCCAGCAAATGTAGTCTTCAGTTTTATTTATCTACGTAATTTATACATGCGCCCATCTCACAAGCAAGTGACTCTAGGCAGCGTACAAGGCTAAAACAATATCTAAGATAATTACCAATAATATTTTAAAAAACTAAAACAAAATTAAGAGGCTAAGGATGTTAATAGTAATGGAGCCACTTCATTAGTTCACTTGTTCCTAGAAGTCTCCAGGCCTGCTGGCGAAACTAGGTCTTAAAGGACCTTTGGAAGCCAAGAAGTGATGAAACCATCCTCATTTGGTGGGGAAGAGAAGCCAAATATATCAGAATAACTCCTTAGACAACAGGAACTTAGAATATATATATATATATTCTTGGTGTGGCTTGGTGGGTGTGGCAGGGGAAGGATACTGCAAAATTTCCATTCAGAGAAGAACCTCTACAGGCAGTTATAAGGAAGAAACGGCTGAGAACACACATTGCTCCTAGCAGCATCGAACTGAAAGCACCTGAAGATGACGAATGAGATTTCGTCGAAACGTCGCCAAGATACCCTCAATCCTACACGGGAAAAGACCCGAATATGCCAAGACTTGCATATATATATCAATAAAGCAATTAAAGTTCACTATTCTAGAATATAAATTCTAAGTTCTGTATTTAACCTGCATGAAAGATTATATGTATGAATTAAACACACAGAAATACTTGTTTCTGTTGAAATTAAAACATCATGGTATCTATTTAATGTTATCTTATGTTTAGATCAATAATATGCTGTAGTGGAATATAGTGTATAGCATAATAGTTCAATCCTAAGTCAATATTTGTTTATTTACCTTCTTCACAGTTTTCTCCTTTGTATCCAGAGTTGCAGGCACAAGAGCCCATAATACAAATCCCACGACCTCCACATTGAGGGTCAATGCACTGGGTGGTAGGCACATCACACTCCGTACCCTTCCAACCACTATAGCATAAACAACGTCCTTTGGAGTACTGGCCATTGCCACTACACAATACTGGGCAGGCTGCTGTGAAATAAAACATGACAGAAAACTTGACATAATTCTTTTCAATCAAGCTTTAGAGGCAGAGGTACATCTTGACAAGTTGTACTTCAAAATCTTTTTTCTTGCTTCTTAGTAACTACTTGTTTTTTCTGCTTCTTATTTGAACTTATTTAAGAAAGAATTCAGTTTATATACCTCTTGAACAATCGGGGCCAAGAAAGCCAGCAAAACAATGGCATGATCCTGAAACACATTCTCCGTTTCCATGGCAATTTCGAGGGCATTCAACCACAGACTCTGAAATTACCAAAAGAAGAAAATTCTAACAGGCAGCAATCAGTGCACTGAAATAAAGCAGCAAAAATCCTTCTTTATATAACCTATAAATGTTAGTAATTTAACATACCATTGCAAATCATATACCTAATGTTTGTGTGCCTTCAAGAGAATAAATAAAAATATTTAAATAAAAATCTAACATATTTGAATAAAAACTTACAAGCTTTATGTCACATTTTTACTACATTTCATATCTTGTATCTGTAATTAACATGGAATTGCATTTCTTGTTTAATAATTATGTACAGTTAGAAAGGTTATGTTAGAAAGTTTGAAGTTTAGAAATTTTGAGATATTCCAAATATCAATTCTTAAAGAATATTGTGAATACTCTACTTACCTATAACAATTGTATTAAAAGACACTTGCTCTGCATTTTTTCCATCGTTGTAAAAAGCCAGGTGCCAGATCCCAGCATCCAAATACTGAATAAACCCTGCTTCATGAAGGCTAACAGATCTTGTCTGTCTGCCTGCTCTCTCTGTCTCAAGAAGGTTACGCTGCTCCTTTGCAATCAATCGGCTCCCATCCAAAAGTTCTACAAAATCATACTGCAAGGGGAGGGGGGGGGGAATGAATCACATGCTACATTGTGTATCAATGCATTATGGAATTAATTTTCAAAACTATAGTTATATTGTTCTCAGTAATAAGTATATCATTTTAAAATTGTGTCGAAATGACATAATTCTGTTGCCTTGAATTGATTTTGCTTTAATTGCTAATGAAATGTGTAACATACAACTTGAGTAGCATCTTTTAAAATAATATATTTTGAAATATTCTTTTAAAAAGCATACTTTCATGGCTGAAATGCCTCATATTGATTTGTATTTTGCTAAAGATAAATAACAATCTTAATATTTGGACACAACTAAGAACATAAAAATAGAGAACACATGGATGCTGTGGATTAATTATGTGAACAATCCATTGTCAAAAACATGGTGACTATATATTTCTGTCTTAAAATCACAAGAAAAAAAATATAAATAAGAAAGTTGTTATTTCGTTTTAAATACTACACTGCTGCCTTTTTTTGAAAGAAACAAATTGGTTATCAAATGTTTACTGTAAAATCAACTTTTCCAAAATTATTACCCAAAATTAAACAAAGTTTCTTTGTTCATTATTAATATATTTCTGCAAATTGTGAAAAAAGAGATGAAGCCTTTCAAAGCGTAACAGTATGAAATTGCATTACTTTGCCTGGATATTTTTTATACTTGTCTGCAGTGTGAAAAAAAATGTAATAATATAATGCATGCGCAGAAATCAGGGACGGGAAAGAAGAGCACAGTTCACTGACACAGTCTGGATACTTTTATATATTTTATATATGTAGTATACCTATTGATTATACATAGCAAATAGGCTATGTTGATCTAAATTATGTGACTGAAAATAAATTGAATACTGGAATATTAAGAATAAAGTTTTATTTAAAAGGACAAATTCAGAGGCATTGTACTTTCATTTTCAGGATATGTCTTGCACCCTGCTTATTAATAGTACACTTACTTATTCAAAAACCAATATGCATTATTGTAATTTTATTTCTTGTCTTCATGTCTGATCATGTTTCAAGGAAAAGAAGGATATGTCATTGAAATTTGGCCCCTGTGATCATAAGAAATTGATTTTAATCTATAAAATCTTAAATAATCTTAGACGTGCATGCTAGAAAAAATGTTTCCCTTTCAAATATTCTATAGTTTCGTCTTGCTTTTAATCAGGTAAGTGGAGGTGGCTAGCCAAATTTATACTTTTTATGGAATGGGTATTTATTTGTGCATAAGATTTACAAGGCCACCTATTTTGTGGCATACAACTCTGACTGGCTAGCAACAGTAATAAAAAGACAAAATAATAAAATAAAAAGAAATATCTGAAAGAGACTAGAATCTACCTTGAAATATAATTAAAATATGTTTGTTTCAAATACCATTAATATGATAGGTAATTTCCATATGAGCATCAGGGTGATGGAAAATAAATTGTCTTTAAAGACGAGTTATGTGTCAAGTAACTCTGAGCGACAGGCAGTTTGCTGATAGCTCAATGAGTGACCATGAAGGGAGATTGCTTGCTCTCTCAAATAGCATCCTGAGATTTTGCTCCCTATTCAAAACTGGCCACAAGCTGCAGCTTATTATGTGCTTGTCGTGACTGAAGCAGAAGCCTTAAATGCATCAGGGAAGGTATTAACCATCATTTATCATTTTGCTGATATCAGAGGGAAAAGGATTATAAATCCACTGACCACTAGAACTCATTAGTCAGGGATTGCAACTTTTAAGGCCAACTACCTTGCTTACAATGGTTATTCTTTGAGTAGTTTTTCTTATGGTTTTCTGCACAGAAAGATTCTTTCTCAGTCTACTTACTCCCTTCACATCCCAATTTGTCAAAAGTAAGATCCCTATTGTTTAATTCAGATGTTAGTTACCGGTAGTTAGTTTAGTTCACTATGTCAGTGTCACTGCTGAGTTTCCTCATTGCTTTTTTGCCTGTACAATCTGTATAGCTAAGATTTTTAAGTGAAAAGAAGGCCTGCAGACTTTAGAAGAGAAACTTTGTAATGACAATCACTGTATCTCAATACTCAATGAATTATTGACTGAGGCAGATCATTTATAGGATTTGTTTATAATGGTTTATTTTATTTCTCTTTATATGGGATTGTGAAGTAGTACTAGCCTGATTAATGAGGACTAAAAAAAAACACAATCCTGTTGACCCAGCAGCCACAGAGCTATTTAAAAAAATTCAAAAAGCAGCAGTGAACAGTATACAGTGCTAAATTCTATATTCACGTATTTTCCCTTTCTGTTTTTCATCTGCCTTATTTCATCATAATAACTTTCTTCCAGATCTTGGCAGCAACACTGGAAATAACAACCTGCACTAAGTAATAAGCATTCAATGAGCATTGGAACTATCTTTTATTAAAATAAAATTTGGAAATCTTTGTTGCAGAGCTAGTGTTACTGGCTGCTATTTGCAGCAAATTATAATTTTTACAAACTCCTTATATGTGTTAGATTTAGACAAGTGCCACAAGAGTTTATTCATTTTTGTTTCAAAGTACCGAAGTCATCTGTTATTTTGTAGTTTCTTTTATAAACATATTGACTGCCTTGTTGCAGTAAAGCCAACATTCTAAGAATGTGTCAGACCAACTTGAAACTACCATTGACTATTTTTGAATGGTCAGCCACTATCAATTATTTCAGGCTGACTTATTTGTAATGTTTGAGAAAACAGAGCTGTGCAACTAAGATTGTTCTGACATAGACACAAAATGTAAGAGACAGTCATTCAGCTACATCTGGGAATATTCGTACAAACACACACAAATACAAATGCTGCAAAACATCACTTCTTACAGAAATATAGCAAAAGGAAAATAAAGTAAATGCAATCAAAGTTTTTGAAGGATGAAATGAATAAACATTAAGTGTTATTTATAAAAATGCTCATCTGATCTCAAATTCCTTTGATTTTTATTAAGAAGTAACTATAATGCTTTTTGTTAAAATATTTATTTAAAAATAATTCTAAAGATAATCAAGTTTATCTCATATTAAAGTATCATTAAAATGTGTCAGTTATATCTTATCATATAATTAAAATATAGAATATAGAAAATAGAATAACAGAGTTGGAAGGGACCCACTGCCTAGTCCAACCCACTGCCTAGGCAGGAAACCTTACACCACTTCAGACAAGTGGTTATCTAACATCTTCTTAAAAACTTCCAGTGTTGGAGCATTCACAACTTTTGAGGGCAAGTTGTTCCACTGATTAATTGTTCTGTCAGGAAATTTCTCCTTAGTTCTAGGTTGCTCCTCTCCTTGATTAGTTTCCACCCATTGCTTCTTGTTCTACCCTCTGGTGCTTTGGAGAACAGCTTGACCCCCTCTTCTTTGTGGTGGCCCCTGAGATATTCTGCAATCCAGATTTCAAGAATTCAGTGAACAAGATTTGCCAAATATTCAAGCTGAAGCTACCATAGGGAGAAGAGATTGAGATACATTTGTCAACATCCAATGGAAAATGGAAAAGTCAAAAGAATTCTCAAAAGATGTCTATTTTATACTTTTGCTGATTTATTTTCCACTTAAAAATAGATGCTGCTGGAAGGTTTTGGAAAATCTGAACAATTTGGGGACAAACCTGGGTGCATCAGTTCATATGGTTACTGAAGAATTTTTATGAAGACTAGGATGAAAGAGTTCACATCAAACATGGAGCAACAGCATGGTTCAAAAGTGGGAAAGAACGACTGACTGAAGGTTACTATCAATGACCCAAGCATGGGTCTACAGGAAATTGAAGAAACAGTTGCTGACAAATTATGTCCATGAGATCCAAAGAGCTAGAAGCAATTGAATGAGGGCCAGTCACTTCTGCCATCTCTAGGGCTTATCATCCTGAGAGCTTTTTGGGTGGTAGGCAAATGAATTTTCTCTTGGGGTTTGGGAGCTGAGAGGCCACTTTCCAGTCACAGGAATCCAGGAAGCAGCCCAGTTTGGGTTGCTTTGTAGTATTCAGCCAGCCTAAAGGGTCAATTATAGCTGTTCCATCAGTGTTTTAAGATCCAATACTATCCTAGGACAAACAGGATAGCTAGAGTTGGATCCTCTAGAACAGGGGTCTCCAACCTTGGCAACTTTAAGACTTGTGGACTTCAACTCCCAGAATTCCTCAGCCAGCTTTGCACAAGTGCACAAGTTTTAAAGTGGAAGAAGGGAAGGGAGAAAGAAGGAAGGAGGGAGGTAGAGAAGAGGGATAGAAGGGCTGCAACCTTGGAAAGTGGGGATGGTAGGAAAGGGACCTGGGAAAATAAAAGATGTGAAGAAATGAAAATGATATAAGGGGGGGTGGTTAAGATAATGTCGAAAAAATTGTATTATGATATGTAAAATGTTATATATGGAAATGAAATGTAAAAATTAATTTTATGGGAAATAAAAAACTTGTTATATATATATATATATATATATAAAAAAAGAACTCAAGCATGGTCAATAGAGCGACCCGCTTAACAACCGGCATGCCTTCCCCAACGACTGTCATAAGTCGAGGGCTACTTATACTTTGAATTACATTTCCTGTAGTCCAAGGAAATCTGGAACGAAATAATTAATATTTAAACAAATAAATACCGCCTAGAGTCATCTTGTGTCTTGTCGAGATGGGTGGCAAACAAATGTAATAAATGATAATATAAATAAAAAAAAACCAGGGTCTGCCTCCTGGGGTCCACATCATCCCCTTGCTCCAGTATCAAAGGAAGGAGAAAAGGACCTCCAATCACGCAAGGCTCTCTACCTGATGAACAGGAAAATGGGAGACGTATTCCGAAGGATCGGGAGACCGCATAGCCTTCGCAATCTCCATGGAACACGCCAAAACTTGCCACGGTTCGTCGGTGTCCATCCACCACCTCTTGCCCTGTCGCCGGAGACAGAAAGAAAGAAAACGGAATTTGAACTATGAGACTGCAGGGAAGAATCGGCAAGCTGGGTTCTATGGTAGCCACGAGACTTCCAGGGAGGAGAAGCTGGAAAATGGCAACGGGAAAGCAAGAGGGCATCACCAAAACCATCGTTGTCATCACCATCATCGGTTGAGAGACTCCAGAAGGACCGATGGGCAGTCTACACTTAAAAAAAATTTAAAATCAATAATAAAGAAATTCATGCGTCTGGACAAACTACAGGTAATCCTTGATTTACTACCACAATGGAATCCAACATTTCTGCTGCTAAGCAAAGCGACAGAATGTTTTTGAAATATCAATCTTTTATTGATACTGTTTCCTGATTGCTTAGTTGTACCCTATGACTATCATTACGTGTTGTAGCTGATGATTCTTGATGAACGTATCTTGTCTTTTTATGTACACTGAGAGCTTAAGCACCAAAGACAAATTCCTTGTGTGTCCAATCACACTTGGCCA
>JANHFT010003604.1:233104-244949 GCA_032467955.1 Pseudoxenodon macrops | reverse complement strand
GGGTGGGAATGGAGATTTTGCAGTATCCTTCCCCTGCCACACCCACCAAGCCATATCCACGGAACCGGTAGTAAAAAAAAATATTGGTTGCACTAATAATTGTTTGCCTTCCTTTCTGAACATAATGGATGTCTGCAACTGAAGCATATCAAGAGCTGATATAGCTACCAAGCGACCATTGGATTTAGGAAACAATGAGCCAAAGCCAACTACAATGCATGAAGATAACAAGAACAATATTTTACTTTCCATGAGATTAGATGACACACAAAATACATAGATGCTTAAAACCATTATGTAAAAGATGTTTAACATAAAGGGATTATTAAAACAACTCTGACCCCTGGGGTCATCTTTTGAGAGAAAGGTAGAACAGTCATGTTATCAGAATAAACATTACGTTTTAGAGTTAACTTTTTTTTTTTAACCCCAATGCTGGACAATGCCATGATCATTTCAGAAGAGTGTACATGAGTGTACAATGAGAGTTTTAATAGTTTAATAAATATTGCTGCCTGGCAGAAGAAATAGCAGATGTTCTCACCAAGCCACTAGCTTAAATTCAAAAACCTATGTTAAACAAATAGTTGTGATTTGGTGCATAAGTCAATGGGAGTGGTGGTGGAAGCCTTCTGTAGTAGGCATTGACTCATTGTATTTACTCAATCTATTGACCAATTGGAGCAACACATGTTGTCGGGTAGGGATTTTGTTCTGGTATTCATCATTTGTTTGGTACTCAACACATAAGCTAAAACTTGTCAGTGTTGGCTGCCTTGTGACTCACTATTCTTTATGGGAAAAATTGTTTGGTACTCATCCTTTTTGGTACTCCTCACACCTGGAACCAATTAAGGATGAATACTGAAGTATTACTGCATTACTACGGTATATAGGATATCATCTGATGAGGAGCTGATGCACAGTGCCAACTCTTGCGATCTTATATCAAACAGGTCATCCAAAGGCTACATAGGATTTATAAGCTTCTAGAATGTAGCATTACTCAAATTATCATTTACCAAAACAATGGAAGTTAAATCTAAGGGTTCATTAAACTGAGTGTAAGAATACAGTTTGAATGTTCACTTTCCCTTTTAGCCATGACTTTACATAAGCAACAAGTATTTCTTCATCAAGTATTTTTTTTCTGGAATCAAAGATAGAAGCATATTGTGTTGTTCGTGGAAATCACTTGTTTTTTAAATCAATATAAGGGTGTTGAGTAACCATTTCCCCAGATATGTCATATTATCAAAGATACTGTAACCTTATATGACTTTATATTTAATTAATAGGAGAAGGAGTGAAAAAAGGCAAAACATTAATGTAGTACTCAAATATCAGTTCAAACTTTATTTCCAAGGCATTTCAGTAAATATTTATTACAACTTACATACTACATCTGATATTAAAGACACTCACCTTACATTACAAAGGAAGTAAATTATTTCTTAACCCCTAGCTTTATGGAATCTACTAAATTAGCACCAAGAAATGTTCTCATATTCCCACAACAAATAGAAACAAAGTCCCAGTGGCATAGGAAAAGAAATGGTGATGACAACAAATAATAACAATCACATTTCTATTTCTTTTATGGTTTCAGTTCAGAAAACATGAAACTCCCCAAATCCATCATGAAATACAGGTCTAAGTGCTTATACAATGGCTGTTGTTGAAATTGTACGTTTAGCAGGAATCTACAGTGAGCAGAACCTACAGGATAAATGACATTTTCTCATATTTTTGCCATCCTGTATAGTCACTGCATCTTTATTGTTTTTTTCTCCCAACTCCTCCCCTTTTAGTAGGTAGTTTTCTTATATCCTTTTTGAGTGTGTACATTACTTCTCTTCAGACTCATTTGAATCTTAAACTTAATTCTTATATAAATGTAAAATCTAATGGGGAATTGTGTGCTTTAACCCAATTATTTAAAATAATTATTTAAAATAAAAATATTTCCTCTATATAGCTGCCAGTTTTCTGTCTGCAATGGATTTTAGGGAACAGTATCAAGTTATGTGAATCCACAGCCAGAATATAGGTTTGTTACTTTAATAACATCTTGGTTGATATATTATTGAAGCACTGACATATTGGACAAGAATCTTATACTTTAAAAGAGACACCAAATATTTTCATTGCATTAAAGCAGCCTTTCTCAACCACGGATCTCCCAAATGTGTTGGGATTGTTTGCCTTGTCATCTGGGAATTGCACTCCCAATGTATTTGGGTAGGGCAAAGAGTATAAGAAAATTGTTTCAAAAGTTTAATACACCTAATTACACAATTACAGAGAATGGAACAATCATGGAGAATTGAGCAACGTATTATTTCAGTTTGAAGTTTTTGTGACGGATTAAAATATACATATGTTGCTAAACATAAGTGCTTTGCTAAGAAAGGAAGGAAGCTTAAGACAGCAATTCATCTCATAGGCCACATTCCAGGTGAATTGTTAAGGCTGTTTGATCTAAGCTTCAAAGGAAGTTTAAGACCATTTCAATACATTTTATCTATCACCTAAAGCATCTATGGCTTATCCTAAAATACTTGCCTGTGTTCCATAACAACAATGAATCAAGAAGCTGAATGTTGGCTGGTCTAAATTAAACAAAGATGCACTCTCCAATAGCTATCCCATAAAGCAGAATTATAATTAAGTGTGCATATGAAGTACATGTGTATCTATATGCATGTAGATGCACAGACACACAGAGTACACACATACATTGTATTAAAGGAACAGTTTTTTCTTATGCTTCCACTATTTGTTCCACAGTGATTGGACCATTTGCATGGGAATAATCAGGCAGTCCTTCTTCGTCCAAATCCGAGATGTCCGGTATCTCATCAGATTCTGAAGACAACTCTGTGATAGTGAAATCTAGAATCTAAAGAAAAAATAAGCTCAAATAAATTTGAAGGCAACATTTGAATTCTACACACCCTCCTCCCTCACCTTACCCCAGCATTAAGGCTTAGGAGGTTTGTTTAGTGACCAATCAAAGTTACAACAGCACTGAATTTTCCCCCCCACAGTTACAACCTTTGCAGCATCCCCATGATCATGTGATCAACATCAGGATGCTTGGCAACTGTTTCTTATTTTATGATGGTTGCAGTGTCCCGGGGTCATGCGATCACCTTTTGTGAGCTATTGGCAAGCAAAGTCAATGGGGAAACCAGATTCGCTTAACGAGTATGTTACTAATTTATCAACTGCAGTGATTCACTTATCCACTGTGGCAAGAAAGGTAGTAAAATGGGCAAAATGCACTTAGTAAGTGTTTCTTAGCAATATAAATTTTGGGCTCAATTGTGGTAATACATCGAGGACTACCTGTACTTTTTCAGCTAGTGCCTAATTAATTTGTGGAATCCTTATTACAAAACATGGTGATATCATTAATCTGGGGAGTTCTAAATGAGGATTGGATAAATTAATGGGAGACAGGTTTTTTTCAACAGCATGCCTCCTAACACTAGTTGCAAGGAAACAACGATAAAGAAGGATATGCTTTCATCTCATGTTTGAGAGCAACCAATTGTATAAAACAAGTGACCAGAGGTGGGCTTCACATAATTTAACAACCGGTTTGCCGAGAATCGAAAATGTGAACACTCTCGCGACTTACGCACATGCATGCTGCATCAAAACCATGGAAATTCACTTGTGCGCGCTGTCCTCACATGCGTGCAGTGTCAAAAAACACAGCAATATAAGACAGGATTGCGCCCGGGTGGGTGGCCGGGCCCACCTGCAAGTTGCAACTACCAGTTTGCCCGAAACGGTCCGAACCGGCTGAATACCACTCCTGTAAGTGACAGAGTTGAGAGATGCCTCGTTGGCCCAACCCAATTGGATGGTTGTTATCATACAGAGTTGCGATCTCTTTAAATACAGTTCGGTATAAATTGGGGACATCACTAACAACAGCAAATTAAAGGTAGTTCTTTGCATTTAGGATTGGGATTTCAGTCGTAAGGATATAAGACAAGGCACCCCGTGACTGCATCTGATTTTACAACTGTTTTAATGGGAGTCTTAAGTGAATCGCATG
Source organism: Pseudoxenodon macrops (assembly GCA_032467955.1). Lineage (NCBI taxonomy): Eukaryota > Metazoa > Chordata > Lepidosauria > Squamata > Pseudoxenodontidae > Pseudoxenodon > Pseudoxenodon macrops. The sequence goes on along the minus strand of JANHFT010003604.1, from coordinate 240,877 downwards.
ATTGCAAGTCTGAATCCATTCTCCAGAATGGGCTGGGGCTTTTTTTTTAACATAAACTGCAGAAATCGTGACAAAACAGCAGAAATCAGGAAACATCTTTGCAAATTGTGGTCCTATGACTTTGGGATTCTACAGCCAGACATAAACCTATTGCCAAGTATCCAAAATATAGTTGTGTGACTGCAGGGGTGTATGCAACATTTCATTAAGGTCAGAAGTCCTAGGAGCTTTGGGAGATGTCGTGCTTACATTTAAAAAAATGTTTTTGCTTAAGTTAAATAGATATCTTCTTACTATTAAGCTGTTTAGTTAATAGCTTATTAAGTTATTATAATTTTTCCCTCTGTATAATTATTCTCTCCCAATTTGGTATTGTAGCTTTCTTTACAATATTTTATTATTAGAACGATTAGGTCTTATATGCCACGGTGATCCTTACAGCCTTTGCATCAATTTGGAGTTCCTGTCAAAGCTACCTTGTTTAAATCCCCAACATCAGTGGTCTTGGGCACAGGGTGAGGAGGCTGACAGAAGCAACATTATGACCTTGTGCCAGTAGCCACATCATTTTTCTATACATCATGACACTGCATGTGGGTCCCTGGAAAAGAAGCACAGGGCTTAAAAACATGCTGTTTCAGCGTTTAAGATGAATTTGTTTTAAAACTTTCTGGCCAAAACGTATACCCTATTGTATTTCTATTTTCCTTTAAAGGAATAGGAATCACTTTTGGAGTAGAAGGAAGTCTGTGGCTTTCCAAATGACCTTACTTTGCAGCTCCCACCAGTATTGGTCATACGGTCAAGAATCAGGAAAAATGGGAGATGTAGTTCACCAGATCAGAAGTTAAGGGCACTTTGTTACCAGGCACCAAGTAATAATTGACATTTCTGTCTATAAGTTTATTTTTGAGTATGTTATTTAGGTTTATGTATTTACTTATATTTCCAGCATTGTTGTCAAAGCACTATGGAGGTACCGTGTGTTTTAAGGGATTATTTGTATTATCCAGCTTTGTGCCAAAGCATCTCAGAATGCTTTTGAAGACAGTCAGTCTTCCAGCTTCTAAATATTACTAGCATCACTACCAAGCAGCGTTTGAATTGGGGATCGGTTTTTTTTTTAAGAGTCAAAACATTTTGGTCTATGAAGTTATTTTCAGAGAAGAACCGAAGAGGATCACAAAGCATTAATATAAGTACAAGGCTCAGACCTGCAATGAAATTTGGGCAACAATAAATGTAATTCAGATTTTCTATACTGAAGTTGTTATTTGTATCTTTTATGGAGGAATGGCAATTGCTCAGCCGTTTGGCTTGGAGTCTGATGAGGGCGCTGTTAGAAGTGTTTGATGGGACTTAACAGGGAAGAGTTCACAAACATACAATTCTTGCCTTGATTTTTATTTTGTATCTTATGTTCATTTTAAGTCACCCAGAGACATTTTGCAGAGTCAGATAGGCAGCTTCTAAGTTTAATAAATATTAATGTTAATTTATTTTGATCGTTTGTAGTTTTGTCCAATCTGATAAATTTTCTGAAACTTCCTTTTGTAAACGTTTGTTGCATGTTTACAATAGCAAGGACAGCATCAACTAGATCACGTCCTCTGCAGTGTAGTGTATTTAAACCACTATCCTTACCTCATGAAAGAGCCAATCTATTGTCAGTCCCCATCACCTTTCTTCCAGACCTCTTATCTTATGGGTAAAAAATAAGCACTGACAAGGCAGAGTCCTTAATTTATTTTTATGAAACTTCCCAAGTAGGAAAATCTGGCCCCCTAATCTTTGAGACAGCAGGTGACAATTTTATTTCCGAAAACCGTGTGGACCATTTGTTTCTGTATTTTATAGATGTGAGTCTAGTAGCTGGAAGACAATTATTACTGACATTTTATGAGCTTAGAGAAGCTATTAAATATTTTTGTACAAGTGTAACCAGAGGAGTGTGCATTAGAGCAACTAATAGCAATAGCAGTTAAGACTTTTATATCACTTTATACTGTTTTACAGCTCTCTCTAAATGGTTTACAGAGTCAGCATGTTGCCCCTAACAATCTGGGTTCTCATTTTACCAACCTTGGAAGGTTGAGACAACCTTAAGCCAGTTGCACAAACTAATGTGCAACCTGAAGCTCTAGCAGTTTACTTACACAGATGTATGCCCTACCTGAATTTGCTGTTGAATGGCAGACATATATTTTAAAAACTATCATGTTTCTAAGGGTTCTACTTTAATTTTCATTCCGCCTTCCTAATGTGGGATTGGATCTGAGAAAGGTTGCCTGCCACTCTTTCTTCAAATCAACTTTGGGTCTACTACGGCACATTTTAATGTTTTTGAAACCAGCTCTTACTATTTTATGAAAGCCAATGATACTAACCAATAATATTTGCGAGTGTTTTTGTCCATACAACTGAACCAAGTTAAAAAACTGTGTGCTTTGCTGTGTTTTCATGTGCTTTGCTCTGTTTCAATGCCAAAATTGTGCACCAGATCAATTTCCCATATTCAAAGCAGGAATACTCCTAACTCTAGAATTAGCTTTCAGCTCCAATTTTCAAAATGATTTAGAATATTTTGTGCCACTTTATTTTACTGCAGGAAGTCAATGCACAATGATGGAATTGTGCAGCCTGAAAAAATAGTTATGCACATCTATCCAAAAAAGTGTTCTCAAATTTATGGGTTAAATTACCTTTCTATATCATTGAGATAGAACATTGCAACTTAAGAAGCATTATTTTGTTAAGACTGCTGCTGAAATCAATATTATTCATTTAAGTAACTAGATAATGCCCAAAAGGTGATATGCCAAATTAAGCTATGGAGAAGTGAATTAGCGCTGTTTAGTAACTTCAGGAGTGCATTAAGGAAGGAAATTTAGTAATAGACTAACTCGTGATTTGTTGAAAATCCAGATTTACAGAAGTGTATTTTATCAATTTGAATAGACTCTTAGTTACTGAGAACATATCACCTCGCATTCTACATCCTGTTTCTTCTATATTTAGACAAAACTATTATCACAGAGTGTTTTGGAAGTTGCTAGTGTAATACAGCCAGGGAATAAAACAAAAAGACATACATGTCTGCTTGGGATAAACATTTTTTCATATCCATGACTTCTCAATTTTAAGAGTCAAGAGACTATTACACAATCTAATGGCTTGTCCAAGACCACAGAATGTCTGAACTGGACCCCAGTAGCTTAAAAAAAAACCACCACCAAGTCACAACCCTCTCTTTGCGAGCCCTGTCAAGCAACAGAAAGTACGATCAGATTAAGCTGAAATAGTAATGCTTAAGCAGCAGACAGTTAGTAAAGCTGGATGGGGAGCCACAGAAGGAAACAAATGCGGCAGCAACATTGAGCCCATCTAATTTAGATGTAATGCGTGAAATGCCGATTAAGGGACCAGTTTATATTCACCCAGTTTTAAAATACAACCCAGCTCAATAATAATTGAGTCACAATATAGAATATTTCTAACCATACTTGCTTACACAATTCAAGAGACAGACTTTGGCTGCTGAAGCATTTATTACTTGAGAGCATACATGGAGAATTACAAGGCGAAGTGCTACTGAAGACAAGCTACATACCCCCCCGTACACACAGCATGAATTGAATTGAGTGCATAATAAATACTTGAGGGTACTTCCAGTGGAGTGATTTAAGTAGTACAAAGTCTTAGAATTTTAAATACTATATAAATGTTCACAGCGCACAAGTAACTCTGGAAAAAAGGTTAGTCATAAACTTCATTCAAACAGAGCAGGGAAGCTGATAGAGTGCTCTTTTGGTATTTAAAATAATGTGGGCTTAATGTTTTTAAGAAACGGCATGAAGGCAAGAGCACCAATATTCTGATTACCCTAGTGTATTTTTTTCAAAACTTTTTTCCCCTTCTAATTAAGTGGTTTGCTTCGTTTTCTAACATACATTGAAAAGCTCTGTCTTAAATATGTGAAGATGGAGCTTCCTAGCAAGGTGTGGTCTCCAATGTAACCAACTGAGGCTTAGAAGTCATTAAGGCACCCACATTTGTTCAGTCCACTTAAGCGAAGGACATACAATTCAACTTAAACATGCAACACTATTTCATTATCACGATTCCCTTTTGACTCTAGTGGAAACAGGACAAAATTCTGCCAACGGCTAAGCCACCGTGTTAGTTAGTGCACAAAGTGTACATTTGCCCGCCGCGATTTATTATTCTTCCTTTTCTTCAGGCCGTTTGTTCTCCTGGTTGGTTTTTTTATCCCCTTCACCTTTGTGCTCAGCATTGTGAGGACCAGCCAACTGTGGGTAAAAGGGACCTACCAGCCAGTTGAGGGGTGTGTTGTTAACAAGGTAATCCATCACGTCATCCAACGATTCTTTCATTTTCTTCAACTGCCCTTTACTAGAGGTAAGCAGGTTGTCAGACACTTCTCTGAAAGAAGAAGCTGACCGGAAGTTTTTGTACATGTCTCCTGCAATTTCCCCAACGTGGTGAACTTGGTCCTGAATGTTCTGCGGCAGACCCTGTATGCTGGACACCAGCGTGAGGCAGGTTGTCTGAAGCTGCTGACTCAGGTTCTGTGCAATTGCTAGAGTGCGTGATTCAATGTGCTGAAAAAGAGAACAGCTCTTAGTAGACGAATGGTTCTTTTGTTTTGTTTTTAAATTTCACAACTTAAAAACAGTATCTTTCCAATGCTTCATTAGCAAAGGATGTAGGAAAACCTATTAAGTAGGTTATAATGTGAGCAACAGTTTCCCGCATGGACATACCCAACTTTGGAAGCTGGGGCATTGTAATATGATTTAATCAAATCCCACCTTTATTTATGAGCCCCAGTGGTTAAAGTGCAGTATTGCAGGCAAACTCTGCCCACAGCCTGGAGTTCAATCCTGACAAGAGCTCAAAATTAACTTAGCCTTCCATCGTTCCGTGGTTGCTAACATGAGGACTCAGATTGTTGGGGGCAATATTCAAATAATGCTTCTACATTGTAAACCATCTAGAGTGCGCCTTTAAAGCACTATGGGGTGGTTTAGAAGCCTAAACGCTATTGCTATTTCAAACCACACTCCTGTAGGATGCAGCAGGGATCAAAATAGTTTGCCACTTCTTCTTTCCACCTGCAGCGTAATATCATCTTCATGCTGTATAAGAAAGTCTTTAATCCTCTACTACAGGAGGGGAATTTGTAATGATAGTAGAATTGATTTTTTAAAAGTCTGCCTTGCACTTCTCAGTTCATATTCCTTTAATATCTAGAGTTTTAAACTCTTCAGTTATACTGCACTGATCCTTATGTTGGCTTGTATCCTGTAAAGCTTTTTAAGGAGGGGGAAATACTGCCTTTGTAGCTCATTATTTTCTATAAAAGCTTTTTGGAAGAAAGCAATTAACGCACAGTAGAAACAAGAAAAAAATGTAAGCGTATGATTTAATCCTAAATACAACAACATAGCTGTAGGTTTAAGGAAATTTTCAGCACATTTTATTGTTAAGTGCTTCAGGTGTACTCAGCATTTGAAAACAAAAGCCAAACAAAAGGTAATTACTGACAGAAAATAATCAGTGCAATGGAGTCACTGCTATTCTCTAAGTGTGCAGCAGTGAAATGAAGCTGTTTATTTCCTCTTGTGCTCTAATCTACTTATATTAATTTCTTCATCAGCTTCTCTATGAGATTTAAAACTTTTGCTTCCTGAAAAACTTTAAGGCTATTGTGAGAGACCCCTTCAAACTGAAGGCAAATATAATTTCAGAATGACTGTATCGCTTAGGGATCTTGAGAAATATAAAATTAACTTTTAATAATTCTAAGTATTTAATTGCATGATGTTTCCAACACTGCATGAGTTCAAGTGGGCCCAAAGAATTTTGCTGCCGATTTTCATTTATACATAGCATCAAATCCATTTCGTAGTAATATCTAACTGTAATCAGACAGCAAAGATGGATTTCAATTGACCTAATACTATTTTTACGTTGTGGCAATGTCCTGGTGAAACCTTCCACTATATGGGTCAATGACAGCACCTGTCATTTTTGGGAAAGAAGTCCAAATATGAATGCAGACAATGAATCTTAAATGACATGTTGCACTTCATAGACTTGCATGTTGTAAGAAGTTTGCCAACCAGCTGAATGTAGTTTAGTGCTTTCTAGTTGCCAAGAAAATGCTCAACACATCCTTGAATGCTTTCCAGGCAATTTTATTTGGCTCTACTAACAGATCTTTGAACTGCTTGTCATTGATGACATATCTGATCTGTGGACCAACAAAAATGCCTTCCTTAATCTTGGCATCAGTTAAACTTGGAAACATCTGTCTCAAATAACAAAAACCTTCACCTTACTTGTTCATTGCTTTCACAACATTTTTCATCAATCTTGAGTGGTATGTGAAGCGGAGGCAAAAATATCTTTTATGTTTATGTGCCAAATTTTTCTGTCCTGGAATCAAATTCTTTTGGAATAGCCAGTTCTTTTTAATTAAAATGACTCTTTTGCACAGCTGTCCCATTCGTATAAGTAACAAGTGATTTGATTTGAGCAATACTTGGTATATCTGAGCTACATTCCAAGCAGCATAACCGCTACACTTTTAGATCTCCACAGACCTGGTGTACTGGATGTGCTTCAACAAGAGTTTCATGTTTTCATATGTTTTCTTCATGTGTGCAATAATGTCAACAGGTACAGAAGTATATACATTGCCATTGTATTAAAAATGGAAGATTTCTTTGGAACAGTATGTGATAGGTTAAATTACAGGTTCTTTTTGTGATTAGCAGCCAAAAATCTATAACATATGGCTCGAAGTATTCAGGAAGCAAAATCTTTTTATCATCCAGCGATAGCAAAGTCACATATTTAATGCCAGCTCTTGACTCAAAATCTTCTGGTTTGTTAATGCTGCTGCTTGTATTACACATTGAAAAACTTGTTCGTGCAATATAAATCATGAAGATACCACCTTTAAGTGGAATTAGTTCTTTGTCGACGTATCCTCAGCATGTATTCCTTTCCACTTACCTCAGCACTGTGTGAGGCAGCCTCGCCATTTGAGGTAATGTTTTTCTTCCAGTCTGTCCAGGAATTATATAACTTCTGTTGGGCATCTTGAAGTTTCACGTTAGCATTGGTCATGTTCTTTCTGGCATATTCCAGCTAGAATGCACAACATATCCAATTTTACAAAAGCATACATATCTCTTTATTTTTATTGCTCTTAAAATAATGACCCAAAAAACCTGACCCCAAAAAAATTACACAAAGTTCTTCTTGATGTATCATTTATAACTAATGGCCCTCAGGAGGAAAAAATGATGTTAAGAATCTGATATATCTATCCTTTAAAAAAAAAAGGAACTTTGGTCTCATTTGGACCGGCTGGCTTAGAAGAAGCAATAATGACTCTTTCCGTAGCTGCAAGAGTCATGACTCATAGCTGGTAATTCAGGACTGCTATCTTGGCTGTGCCCTTTTGAGAGGTTCACAGCTAGGAGGTGAAATGCATGGTTGAAGATTAAACCTCCCCATTTTCTTCCCATTGTTGAAAACTTCTGAAAGATTCCCGGACACTGATGTCCATTAAATTGGTTGCTATTGAACTGACAAAACCTGGATGTATATTGGCCTTGAACATATACCATATTTTTTGGAATATAAGACGCACATTTTTACCCCCAAAAAGAGGGTGAAAACTTGGGTGCGTCTTATACACCAAATGTAGCCCCACCCAGCCAACCCCACCCTTTAGCC